>ML787275.1:1065118-1081011 GCA_009831015.1 Picea engelmannii
ATTTATTTTCCACAATGAGGATATGGATAAAGACTTTGTATATGGGGGTTCTCTAAAATAGTTATACTTCTTTATAAAAAAACTACAATTAAACCAAAATTATATTTGAAATATCTACAAGTCAACCAAAACACCACATGGAACTTGACATATATATCAATATCTACATATTCATGAGGATTGTGAACTTTTAGTAGTATAAATCCTACTTTTTAAAACACGTTAAAACCCTTACCTTTTCATTGTTCTTTCACCAGATCCATTGGCCCATGCAACTTGATAAGAGTTGTCAAAGAGATGCATTTCGATCACCAATACCTTCATGAATCATAAAAGACAAATTTTTTATATGATTAAATAATTTATAATAAGAAAATAAGCATGCATTTAGTTATGTAAAATATTATAGAAATAAATTAAGTTCCCGCATACCTTAATGAGCTTCTCTTTTTTTCGAGAATAGGTTATTCTCTACTAAACAGGGCCAACCATGTGAAGGTGGAAGCTCATATGGCCCCTCCCCCCCCTCACATCGCTCTCAATTTCCTATACCCAACAAATGATTTTCTCTATATAGAAAACATATATACATTAATGCATAACTAGGATAGTCATCAAAACATTTGAACATATAAACATCGATAAAGATCCAAAAATAGGTCATGAATTTATACATCTAATTTTTCTTTGATTTACATTTTTTTACATTCATAAAACTAACAATTGGGATATGATCGTCATCCAAGGACATTGTATTTCGTGTGCCTTGTCCTTCTATTGTTTGTGTGTGCTCAGGTGCCATACTTATGGTATGTCGCTGAGAAGGGTTAGCTGGCATATTTTCAAGGATGTGAACTGGAACAACGAAAATGATCATATCGATATGTTGAAATATAGTTGAAATAACTAATTCATTGTTTTGATTAACATTACAGTATTTCTTTTTACCTGTCTCTGTAGCTGGGACAGTTGGTGCATTAATTTCTTGTTCACTTGGTTTCTCTTGCATTTCACCCTCCTGAGCTACATGCTCTTCAATTTTGAGAAGATAATATATAATTATAATTTAGGAAATAAATATCTACAATCACAGTAAATATTTCTAATTATGAAGCATACATACTGGAATGGGTACTCTGATCTACACTATCACTGGACATGTGGACCCTAATTGTATGACGTGGTGTTTGATGAATACCGCTTGATTCACTACTGCGGTAGTAGTGTTTCTTGAAAAAAAACATAAATACTTAGTTAAGGGTGATACAAGCATGCTACTGCAGTTTCCTTATTCATTTGATTTACCTGTGTGGCTGGGGAGATAGGAGTCTGGCCCAAGATTTTTATATATTCAATGACGCTTTTAAAACCATGCTTGTAACCAAGCTTCAGCTCCTCCTCGGTGGCAGCAGTGTCAAACATATTTAACTGCAATGCATAACACCATTAAAAATACCAATAACAAAAACATATATTTGTTCGCTACTATTAAATAAATATTAACCACAATTAATCATTTAAATCTTACTATTCGGGCTTTGAGTTTTTCGTAGCCACTCTGGCCTAGTTTATGCTGGACGTGTTTTTCCACTCTGGCCTTTGTTGTTTTGGATGTGTTTGGTAGCCTACATATGGAATTTTTGAAAAAAATTAGATATTGGAATTGTTACTTAAAACAGGAAAGAAAAACATAAATGCTTATATTTCATTTATAATATGACATGTGTTGTACCTTGCTTGACCAGGTCATGGTTGTCATCCTTATTTTTAAACAAGTTATCCTTTGCATCCTCTATTAGCACCTTCCACTCTTTCTCGAAAACCATGGGAGGGCGCTCGTGCTTTAGGTATATTTGCAATTTATCCCTATACTTATCCCTGGTGTATTTTAAATTCTTGCCGACTAACTTTGTAACCACTTTCTTGTTGAAAGTGTTGTCGAACAAGTTCACCATGTGATCTATTAAATCATATTTCTTTTTGCTATCTTGGCCATTCCACCCTGTGCAAATGGTGAGGACAAACAACTCCAATGCTTTGTCATGTAAGTTTCTATAGAAAACATCGTTTCCTGCAGTAACGTGTTATCCATTAGTCAATTAATAATCTCAAGTTGTAATCCATTTCAATTTCATTAGAAAAATGAATCAATTAATGGGACAATTACCTGCAATCTTCCGAATCTTTATCAGAACACATGCATCATCCACCAGAAAGGTGACATCTAGTGATCCGATGCTTTTAATTCATTCTGCTCCATGCAGAATAGTATTATCTGCACATACACTATGTTCCTCTCCAGAGTCATCATGTCGAGTCCCAGGCTCCGGCTCATCATGCTTTGGCATGTCATGCCTGTCAAAATCACCCTGCTCATCAATGGATTCAAGGGGAACCTCAGAAGGCTAAAAAATCCTCACTTGAACTTTGCTATGTCGACATTTTTTTGCATTGGACCCTCACTGCTACCTATATCAGTTGCAGGATCTACAGGTTCCCCACACATGAGGTTTAAAAACTCCTAAAAATAGAAAAATTTTCTTTAGCAGATCATATACAAAATATAAAACTAAAAACTGGATATGAAATTGTCATAGCTAATAAAAATATGTAAAGATGCCACTTACCCCATAATTAATTATTGTAGTTTGTAGCTCTACAATTCTTGCCCTGTCGTCCCGTGTCAGGGTTCTTTTGCTAATCAAACCTAGATATTCCATGTTACCGTTCTTCAAGGCCTTCATTACATTTGTCATTGGGTTGTCGAATAATATATTTCGTCTTCATCAATATCATCTGTGGGAGACTGGACCAATGTTTACACAATAAATCAATTAACAAAATTTATGAAATTCACCTCTAACATTAAAAAAATGAAATATTACAGTAATATCAAAAAAACAATAACAAAATTTCATAAATTTAGTTGTTGTAGTCATAAGTTGTTACTGTATTTAACATTTACCTGGTGAGGCACTGTGGGTTCCTTTCCATGGTCACCCTGGAGATATGTAATAGGTGAAACTCGGACACATTCACCCTGGACAAAAGTTGACACAATAAATCAATAAATAAAAGTTATGAAATTCAGTTGTAACATTAAAAAAATGAAATATTGGAGTAATATCAGAAAAAAAAATAATGAAATTTCAGAAATTTAGTTGTTTTAGTCATAAGTTGTTATTGTATTTAACATTTACCTAGTGAGGCACTGCGGGTGCATTTCCACGGTCACCCTAGAGAGATGTAATGGGTGAAACTCAGACACGTTCACCCTAGACAAAAGTTGACACAATAAATCAATCAACAAAAGTTATGAAATTCACCTGTAACATTTAAAAAATGAAATATTGGAGTAATATCAGAAAAACCATAATGAAATTTCAAAAATTTAGTTGTTGTAGTCATAAGTTGTTATTGTATTTAACATTTACCTGGTGAGGCATTGCGGGTGCCTTGCCACGGTCACCCTGGAGAGATGTATCGGGTGATTTTCTACCACAGTTAGTACCCTGGAAAGATGTTGACACAATAAATCAATCAATAAAGGTTAGGAAATTCACTTATAACATTAAGAAAATGAAATATTGTAGTAATAACAGAAAAAAAAAATAATGAAATTTAGTTGTTGTAGTCATAATGTTTTACTGTATTTAACATTTACCTGGTGAGGCACTACAGGTGCCTTGTCACGGTCACCCTGGAGAGATATATCGGGTAATTTTCTACCATGGTCACCCTGGACAAATGTTGACACAATAAATCAATCAATAAAAGTTAGGAAATTCACCTGTAACATTAATAAAATGAAATATTGTAGTAATAACAAAAAAATAATAATGAAATTTATGAAATTTAGTTGTTGTGGTCATAATTTTTTACTGTATTTAACATTTACCTGGTGAGGCATTGTGGGTGCCTTTCCATGGTCACACTCTCCATCTATTCGATTTAAGTTGTAATCGATCAACAACTCTTCACCTTGAACTATTGTTTTTGTTGCACATACAAATATACGATTTCCTTCGCATGCCTCAAATATGCAATTCAGTTTCTTAGTTGTTGCCACTAGTCGTGTACTATTTATAAAGCCCATAATGTTTCCAATAGCTTTTGGCCTTCCATCAATATACATAGTTGCCCCTTTATTTTGATTGTTATCTAGTAGTTGTATATAATTTACAACAACTCCGTATCTTCGCATACTTTGCGTATATCGGACCAACAACAACCAGTGATTGTATTTGTATAATGGTCTGACATACTCCATCAATTCAGTTACAGTGCCATAGCTGACCTTTATGCCATCCATGGAAAATAACCCCAATCCATGTAAGGATGAAGGAGCAATGCGATACATCCTCCCACCGATGAAGAAATCTGTGTCCACTTCATGTAGCTCCTTAGGTGCCCATCATTGAACTAGATGTTTATACCTCAAGGGAAACTCAATGTCACCTATGCTCTGAGCATCATAATTACATAACCCTCCGTTGGCAATAAAAACTTTCATGCAGGTACGAAATATTTTCCTTGCCTTTTCCAACCTAGTTGATCTAGAACCCGTAGATCTAGTACAACACGTCTCACTTTCAACCTCTCTTACTATATCTTGATCATCACTTGAGGAAGATAGATCCGACATATACCTATTTGGTGGTACCTACACTCATTAAAACAAGAAGATAAGTTATCGTGCCAATATACATTTTTGGTACCAACATAGTTGCATATAGTTGCATTTAGTTGCATAAAGTTGAAACTGCCACACCGATCCATCATAGAGTTGCATAAAGTTGAAATTGCCACACCTAGTTGCATATAGTTTCAATATAGTTGCATATAGTTGCATAAGTTGCATAAGTTGTAATATAGTTGCATAAGTTGCATATAGTTGCATATAGTCGCATACGTTGCAATACAATTGCATAAGTTACAATAAAGTTGCATAAGTTGCAATATAGTTGCATAAGTTGCATAAGTTGCATAGTTGCATATAGTTGCATTTAGTTGCATAAAGTTAAAATTTCCACACCTATCCTTCATATAGTTTCATATAGTTGCATAGTTGCATATAGTTGCATATAGTTGCATAGTTGCATAAGTTGCATATAGTGGGAGAGGACTCCTGGATTGGTTGTGGGGATAAGTTTGGGCTTCCATTGCATATGATACAACTCTTGAGAGAAATATTATACCTTAATCTCAACCAAGTTCTTAATATCTCATTGATTTCAATATGGGGACAAGAATGGAAGCATGCAGGGGAGATTACTTTTAGAGGCGAGGATGCAAATATTTGGGAATAATACATTGCAAAACTTTACCTTCCTCGTAATGCAAATATAATAGGATCAACTTACCCTCCTCTTAATCTCATGACTCCTTGGCCAAAGAATTATCTCCTTCATTGTGCTCATGATAGACGTGGGAGTTGTATACTACCTCAAATTCTAACCTCATAATTACCTAGCCCTATTTTATGAATCTTAAAAATATCATATGTGAGCAATGAGCCTGACCATTCAACCAATCACAAACTACCTTGGAATATAAGAATGTCTAAAGTTGTTGTATCTCCAAATTTATGTCCACCTTCATCATTGTGATCACATTGATTATGTCTACATAGTTATTAAATTTTACCGTATACCTCTTTTTATTGAGATCATGTGGTCATTATGGTGAATGAGCTCACTAGAGATGTTTTGTGAATCACTTCCCCTGGAAGAACCATCACAAAGTATATACATGAATATATGATCAAATTCTAGAGGTAGAACTTGTCTAATGGTATCTCCAACTCTTATGGGTTTGGAAGCCATTAAAGTACACCAAGTAAAGGTGAAACCTTTACGAGATATGTCAAATGACATAGTTGTATGACAAGAAATCTTGCCCCAATCAAGGCAAGGTGCAATTTCTCCTCATCAATAGATCTTGTGCCCCTCCACAAAGAGGAGGTAGAGGAACTGGGTACCTCTATTTTAGGCGAGCCTCAAGAAAACCCGGCCCCCTCCACAAAGAGGAGGCATAACCACCGGGTATGTATTTTGGATGTGCTCATCAACGACATCCCGGGTCCCTCCACAAAGAGGAGACATAACCACTGGGTACGTCCAATTGATGAGCTCAGTTGCCCCTCTGTGATTGCATACTGCCAGGCACTGGCAGAGGGCCACTCAAGTATGCCTTGTCAGATGTCACTCAAACACACCCAAGAACACATTGTCAACCTTTGTAAAAAGGTTTTCATAAAATTAAATCCAGAGAAGGTGTAGCCTTTAGGTGGTTAGGTCCCAGGACCTAACAACATTTAAAAATGTGGAAGGTGCCAATAAAAAAAGTACACCAAGTAAAGGCGATGCCTTTAAGGGATATTTCGAATGACATAGCTGTATGACAAGGCAACTTGCCCCAATCAAGGCAAGGTTCAATTTATCCTCATCAAGAGATCCCAGGCCCCTCCACAAAGAGGAGGTAGAGGAACTGGGTACCTCTTTTTTAGGCGAGCCTTGAGAAATCCCGAGCCCCTCCACAAAGAGGAGGCGTAACCATCAGGTACATCTTTTGGATGTGCTCATCAGTGACATCCCGGGTCCCTCCACAAAGAGGAGACATAACTGTCAGGTACATCCAATTGATGAGCTCAGTTGCCCCTTTGCGATCGCATACTTCTAGACACTGGCAGAGGGCCACTCAAGTATGCCCTGTCAGATGTCACTCAAACACACCCAAGAACACATTGTCAACCTTTGTAAAAAGGTTTTTGTAAAAGTAAAGCCAGAGAAGGTGCAACCTTTAGGTGTTTAGGTGCTAGGACCTAACAACATTTAAAAAGGTGCAAGGAGCCAATCAAGTACATAACCGCCAAGTAAATGGCTTGCAAACCCAAAGGTTGCGCCTTTACTTGCTATCTCCAACTCTTTTGTCCATACAAGATAGTATTCACTTGCATATAAGACAATGGAAATGTTATCCCTCTTTTTTGCAATCAGTTTCCAAATTCCTTTAGTCGTTGGGGATCTAGAATTTTTTTTATGTCTTTTAGGCCCCATCCTCTCTCTAAATTTGACCTTGTTATCAAATCTCCTTTTACGAATAGAATATTATTATAGTTCTCTTTCCATGACCATAGATAGTGAAAGAATAGGGATTCAAACTTCTTTAACATCAAGAAAATGATAAACACTAGAGTGACCCAATATACTGAGATTGATTCCAAAACACCTTTTATAAGAATCACCTTTCTAGCATGAGAGATCCACTTGTTGTACCAGTGATCTAATCTTGTTTTAAGCCCTTCAAGGAGCCACAACTAGTGTTTGCATTGGTATTCATTTGTTTTTAGCAAGAACTACATGTATATAAAACAACCATCATTTTTCACTACAATGAAAGGGAGGAACTTCAAGATCATTTCTCTCATGGCTTGTGAGACATGATAAAAGTATATGGATGACTTTTGAGAATTTATGTTCATTCCAATGGAGGAGGAAAAAAACTTTAGAATGCGATCTAGACACTTTGCGTTTTGAGTTGTAGCAGTTCCAAACAAGAGTATACAATGAACAAATAAGATATGAGACAAAGAGTATATTAGCATAGATATTCACATATTTGTAGTTCCTAGATTGAATTTCATGGTGAATACTCTTTCTTAGGCCATTATAAACTATAATAAAGTGGATAGGAGAGAGGGAAACCTAGCCAAAACCCTCAGGAAGGAAGAAATAATACCTCCTCATTAATCCCTACAACCAGATATGTCCCATGTAGCTTTGAGATATTTCCTTCTATAAACACTAGGGCCTCATTATGTGGGGAAAGTAGATTTATCCCAACCTATTGATAGGGATTTTACATTATTGCAAATTTTTCTATAGCGTTACCATAGCATGGTTTAGGTCATCAATTGTGTAGGATTCCTAGTTTTGAGTAGTCATGGTTCTATACTCCTTGTAAGAAAACTAATGAGGATTGAACTTAAAGGGCACCAATAGTTTTTTATCCTTTGTAGCTATCTCCAGTTAGATGGGGTGGTGGTATAATTTTAATTCCTTCAAAACTATGGATTTTTATGAGGGGAGATTCATGACCAGATCCTTCTTTATGAGAAATTAGTTCAACCTTGTACTTATCTCCTGAGTGTCACCCCTCTTATTTGACCAAGTAGCCTATGGAACAAAAGTTTCAACATGTGACTATAAGTTGGGTATATAATATCTTAAGGAAATAATTTTCTAGAGGACCGAGTTGAGAATGAGCACCAAGCATATTTTTTACTGATGAAATGTAACATTTAGGTCCCCCTGAGAATTAGCATGGGGAGGTCTAATATGCCCTAGACTACCAATTTATTCTAGAAGGGCCTCCTATTGTGAGATGGGGCATACGCATTGAGGATGTCCAACTAAAATTTCAATTCCTTTGGAGAGAAATGAGTCAAGATACAGTGTGTCGAGCTTACCTTATCCCAATAAATCATTAACTAACCATTTGAGAGCCCAATCCATCGAAGTTTCCTTCCACACTTTCAACCTGGAATACATTTCTTTAGGTGCTTTTGGGAATATTACTCTAAATACGTAGTTTCTTGTAATATGAGAATATTGGCTTTGTGTTTCTATACAATATTAGAATATTTGTGACACCAAGAAGAAAGGAAAAGAGCCTAACCAATCTATATAAGCTGTTATAAAATTTTGGCGAGTAGAGGGTGCCAAGAAAAACAATGGTCGTAAGCCTATTGTTTGTTGGGTGTGTGTAGAGGACCATTATTGAAGGAGATCAAGATCATTTTGAAACCTAGGGGAGGTTTGCTCTAATAAGGGCTCCTGATATTGTTACTTGTTTCCCATATGGACATGAAATATTTGTTTCCCATGGGATTTGCAAAGGGGGCATTGATAGGGGATGTTTTTGTAGTCCAACATTTTCACAAAACTATGCTTTCCTACTTCTATAAGAATAATGTTAGGAAGTCAAGAGATAGGAGACATAGGTCATACCATTTCCTCCGATGATGTGCCCTCCTTTGGTGAAAAAACGTGTGCCCTCCTCCTTTGCAAATCATGTGCCCTAGCCTCTGCAAATCATGTGCCCTCCTCCTCTGCAAATCATGTGACCTAGCCTCTGCAAATCATGTGCCCTAGCCTCTACAAATCGTGTGCCCTTCTCCTCTGCAAATCGTGTTCCCTCCTCCTTCTTCCATCCTCCAAATCCTAACCATACTCCAAATCCTTCTGCGCGTGAGTGATATATGCCGAACTGTGGTGGTGGTGGTAGCAGGCCGTGGTGTATTACTGTGGATTGTGGTGGTATGCATTTGCAGCAGGCTGCAGTGTATTACTATGGACTGTGGTGGTATGCATTTGCAGCAAGCCGCGGTGTATTTCATTTTGAAAGCGTAAGTTTGAAATGTTTGTTTTAATTGGTTTATAATTTTCGTTTTTAATATATATAAAATATATTATATATAATATATAATATAATATATATTATATATTATATATTATATATAATATAATATATATAATATATAATATATTATATATATAATATATAATATATATTATATATTATATATATAATATATATTATATTATATATTATATATTATATGTATAATATATAATATATTATAATATATAATATATAATATACAACCCAACATTGATATACAACCCAAACATGAAGTCATTAGACCTACCTGGGTTGTGGATTTGAAGGCATTTTAGAGGTTATGGGTTAATGGGTTAGTGATTTGGAGTCTAGTGGGAGTTAGTGGGTTAGTTGTCAAGAATTAGTGTGTTGGGGGTTGTGGGTTAGTGGATTAGTATTTTTAGCCTATATAATGGGTTTCTGTACTCAACAGTAGGGGTTAATGGTTTACTGGGTTAGTGATTGCTAGGTTAGATGTTAGTTAATTAATTGTCATTAGGACTTAGTAGGTTAGATGTTAGTCAATTAGTTCTCATTGGGGGTTAACGAACAAGTGACCATTAGTGATTGGGTTTTAGGGGTTATGGATTTCTCTCTTGGTGGTTTAGGGATCATTAGGGGATATAAATTTAATTGGTTGGTGTGTTAGGGGTATTGGTTAAATCTCAATTAATCATTTAATAGGTTAGTAGGGCATAATTTATTTTGTTAGTGCTTAGTGGGTTAGGATTTAGTATCTTAGTTGTCATCTAGTTAGTGGTTAGTGGGATAATTTCCATCCATGGTTAATGGGTTAGGGACATTATGTGTTAGTGGGTTAGTATCTTTAGGGTTAGTGAGTTAGGTATTAGGGGGTTAATGCATTAGGGGATCAAGGATTAATGGGTTATGGGTTAGTGGATAATGTGTTGGGGATTAGAAGTCAAAGATTCACATGTTAGTGTGTTAGGGATTAGTAGTTAGTGGTTATGGGTATAATTAGGTTAATGGTTAGTGGGTTAGACATTAGAGTGTTTTTTTAGAACTAGAGGAATTTGTAATTTCCCTGGATAATTACCTAGGCGAGACACAAGTTCAAATCTAGCTAGCTTCCACTATAATCCCTAGATTAGTGCCAACAACTTGCAATCCAATTCCTATAAATAAACTTATGACATAACAAAAGTCAAAAAGTTTGAAGACACACGCGCAAGAATTTATTGTGTCAATAAATGGTTTAAAAATGTTTCAATAAAGAGTAACTCATGTAAATGACTAAAGTAATAATTGTTGGCCCTAGAAAAGAAAAGGGAACAGTACTGTAAATATGCTACCATGTGAAATATATAAGAAAAAATAACCCTTCTAAACAGTTCTTAGTGAATCGTGATGAGCTCCACCATGAGAAAGTGAGAGAAGAGATGAACATGGGCCTTCAGAACACTCAAATTGAAGGGACATGAAGTCCACCAAAAGAGTGAATGAAGGTGCAAAAGATATATTTATAATGAATGGAATTGGGGGAAATTCCAAACAACCAATAACTATTTACTTAAGGTTCCCTCCCACCTAAGAGAGCCACCTAGGTGGGAACCTAATGAGTGGTAACTAAGTTACCTCTTCCCTGATATGTGCAAAGTGTTACCTTGTTTCGAATGATTGCATGATATTTATCTTGAATGAGATAGGTGACCCAATCAAAACTCCAATTGTGGTCTCGACATTAACACTCAAAAGAGTGCACCCTATGTCAAATGGGTATTGAATCATATTTGATGGAAATAATTTTAAGCTCCATAAAAATAAAAAACTAGGTCTCAAGCGTAAATGGTTGTGGTGAGTTATTTGGATTCTTATCCTCGCAACCCTAGCCTAACTAAAATGTTTTTCTAGCCCAAAGTGGGGAATTTTGGTTGGTTGAGATTAAGTGTTAATTTTAGGGGTTGAAATTGGTGATATGAATCAAGTATATAACTTTAAGGTGTCGATTCTATGCACTTGCAGCTTGTACAATTGAAAAGAAACTATGTTATTGTTGGAAATGAAATAATACTTGTCAGAACTCACAAAACCGTTGATAGTGGTGTTGGTTACCAACACGTCCAACAACTATAATGCATGCTCATACATGCAGTGATCTAGGTGTTGATTATACTCATGGAACATATATCGATCTTGATGTCAATTATAAAGAAAGAAAAAAGTGTATATAGAAGTGTAAGGTATTTATGTACTCAACTAGCAGGAAACATATCGATGTTGAAGAGGTTTGGCACAATAATTCAACTCTTTTATAATAGAAACCATCATCTTATGGGTGATTTGTTGGTGCATATTTCCTACTAGGTTAACTAAGGTGGTTTCTGCTCAACCACACAACTAATATTCTCTCTCACATGCTATGTTTAGCTCCACCAAGCACGACTTATTTTGTATCAACCCAATAGGAAGTATTATTATCCCCCAACGAGTAAGCATAGGTAGGTATGGATCCAACGGAAGTAGATACATATATTTTTCTTGTTAGGTTCTTGAATCACAACTGAGGGAATTCATAAAGAAGGAACGAGTAATGGATCAAAACCAGGTTGATTACTCCATATTATTCCCATTCCCTAATTGAATCCAATAATGGAGTTTCATGAAGATAAATGAAGTGCTGGGAAAGAAGGCATTGGAATATATAGATCAGGGATGCCAAGGAAAAGATGAGCTATTAAAGCATTGAGAGTACAAGCAACAAAATCTATACAAAGGGGAAGATGACAATCTTGAATGATTATGGATATCCAAGGTGGGTGTAAGCCGATGTCTCCAAGAAGATACTACATAATCTATAGCAATATAAATAATTTACCTAGCATAATTGATGTAGTAGAGTTTCTAGTTCCATTTCCAGTAGCATGGCTAGCATAATCATAAGCATAGGCTCCTGGGAATCTTACCTATTTTAGGCTCTTTCAATATAATGCACATAATACAAATTGATATAATTTTATCTCAGATTTTCTTCATGCAATTGACATAACATATTGTCTCTTAGGAATATGTTCATGATGCAGACCTAGATTTGTATTCTAGTTGCAAGAAGATTTTTGATATGGAAGTAGTGTTTCTCAACTCAAATGCTCTAGGGCTCACCTTTGTGACTAAAGTTGAATAATTGGGCACACCACTATGTTACATCCATTATAGAGAACGTTAAATGTTTTTCTTAGGGTTTTTTAGATCTTCTTAATGGTGTGTATCTTACTGCTCATAGTTGTAGATTCACTCCTCATCCATCCATTAATATTTTTAAGGCTGTGTCAAGTTTGCTTCTTCTTCTTCTGGGGTGTAACCTTTGAAATAATGGAAGAAAATAGCCTATGTTCTCTAGGATGATATAATATAATTGCTTGTCTACCTGTGGATATTGATATATAATTTATAATAACTCATATTCCCAAGCTGGTATCAAGTTTCCTTCCTTGTATTAGTTAGTGTAGGGATTGGTATGACTTGGTTAGTGTAGTAAAACAAAGGTTTTAGATACTCTCAATCATTTTTGTTTACTAAAACTAATATTATTATCGACTAAATTGTGTTTATTCTACTTTTTGAAATAATATCATGAAATAAAGTAATGTCTTACTAGTTCATGCACTAGTGTTTCTCAACTCAAATGCTCTAGGGCTCACCTTTGTGACTAAAGTTGAAGAATTGGAATCAAATTTTCTCGACTCGGATGCTCTAGGGATCACCTTTGTGACTGAAGTTGAAGAATTGGGCACACCACTATGTGACATCCATTATAGAGAAAGTTAAATGTTTTGCTTAGGGTTTTTTAGATCTTCTTAATGGCGTGTAGCTTACTGCTCATAGTTGTAGATTCACTCCTCATCCATCCATTAATATTTTTAAGGCTGTGTCAAGTTTGCTTCTTCTTCTTCTGGGTCATAACCTTTGAAATAATGGAAGAAAATAACCTATGTTCTCTAGGATGATATAATATAATTGCTTGTCTACCTGTGGATATTGATATATAATTTATAATAACTCATATTCCCAAGCTAGTATCAAGTTTCCTTCCTTGTATTGGTTAGTGTAGGGATTGGTATGACTTGGTTAGTGTAGTAAAACAAAGGTTTTAGATACTCTCAATCATTTTTGTTTACTAAAACTAATATTATTATCGACTAAATTGTGTTTTTTCTACTTTTTGAAATAATATCATGAAATAAAGTAATGTCTTACTAGTTGATGCACTCCATGGGTAGACAGAAAAGAGAAAGAAATTTCATAGCTTTATTCAGATAGTGAGTTGGGTGGGATAGATATGCAAGGAGGGTGAAGGAGAGAAAGAACTAATAAATTGATCTTCTTTCGCAAGGATATTGTTCTTTAAAATTCAATTGATTGGATCAAATAATCCTTTCTCTTCTCAGTTGAGCTTAGAAAACAATTCAAGTGTTATTTCCAATAATATAGAAATATTTTTATAGGAATATTTAGAAAGATAAAGACACAACATATCTCCCTTATGAAACAAGAGTTGGAAAGTATGAATTAATTGAAGTCCCTAGTTTCCTTTTGAAATTAACCTAAACAATTTTTTAACAAATGTTTCCTAACAATTGATGATGGACATAACTACATCATTGGTATGATTAGGCGCAGTCGTGCAGAGATTCTCTTGGTTTCGAGAATAGTCATTCTCTACTAAACAGGCGAAACCACGTGAAGGTGGAAGCTCTAATTATGCCCCCTCCCCCCCTCACATCACTCTCAATTTCCCCATATTAACTAATTTGAAATTATGAAGAACATGTATCATATACTATATTATACAATATAAAAACATATAAAGATCATATACAAGATATAAACACATACCTCTTCTTTTCAACATGAATTAAATATCATTCATCTTCTTCTTCATCCAGTTCAACATCTGTATCAGAATCTGGTTCATAATCGATATTGGTGAAAGGCTCATTCCTATCAACATCATCATCAACGTCATTTTCTCTACTATAGTTATCAATATCGTCAATGAGATCGTTGTCTCCTACATTTGGATGATCAACCTCTTCAAATTCTTCGTCTGACACATCAACTACATGAGCCATATGCTCTTGATATTCATAATCATGATCATCTTCCTCGTTATTATCTTCATCCTTGCCTACATGATTGTACTTTACCGGTCTTCCTCTTGGATCATATCTAACAATGTATGACCAACCTGCTTTATTAGGTACCTCTGAGTAAAATACTTGCTGACATTGACTTGGAAGAACATAAGGCTCTGTACCCAGTTCAAATGCCCTTGTATTAACCATGGTAAATCCATTATCATGCTCAATAATAGTTCTTTTAGGATCATGTTCATGTATCCGTAGCCTGTACCTTTTAACCTCAAACAAAACTATTTTAACGGAATTAAAATCACACTCAATTATATCCTCCAAATGGCCATAGTACCTATTCTCAGTTTCTTCCATATTTCTATCACTTCTAGAGAAAATGTTGGTGACCTTAAACATTGCAGTTATCCCACAATCTGAGGTTTTCATCTTATCATCCAACATTTTGATATGAAATTTACGACCATTACACCACATAGCCTTGTGATGTTTCAACTGCAACATGGACAACAAGTAAAAAATAAATTGCGAATTAATAATCCTCATATAGGACTTACTAAATATATATTTCAATAGTTAAACAAACCAAAATACATTGAAAAATTGGGAAAAAACTAGGAAAATGTGGGTAACAAATTTAACTTGCTTGTTTATCTTTTAAACCAAAGGATGAATCAACTTCCCTTGATGTAAGATCAAGAAATTGATCTCGATGACGATGCACTATTTTAATCATCTTAGTCATCCCTTCCCATGATAACCTAGTAAAATATTCTTTAGTATATTCTATCCAATGCTCCATCCAATGAAGGTTGTTTGCAATGTATAAATGTAAAGCATCCCACTCTCGACCAACTATATGATACCATAATAATTTAATATTATTAATTAGTTATTGTTAATAAATGAATAATTTAATAGATGTGCAATATATTAAATCTACGTCAACATTTAATAATTACCTTTCACAGTCGTCATTTTACCTTTCCCCAATAGGACCTCCCCTTCAAATTTGTTGATGGATTCGAGATGCCAAATGTGAGGCACATTCATATTTTCTGCTAATTTAGGTAGATATTGACTAATATACACCATGCATTGATATACCACATATCCCTCAATGTTAAGCCCTAATATTGGATCATTACCACTTAATTGGGGCATATTAGATTATTAATGTTAGTTTATTTATGTTGGATTTAGGCCATTAGTTGTAGTTTAGATTAGTAATGTTATTTTATTTATGTCGGCTTTAGGCCATTAAACCTCCTAGTCTCCTATATATACCAAGGAGACATTTTCATTTTGAATCATCTTGTACTTGAACATTTAAGTGGGGTA
>ML787275.1:1086942-1117418 GCA_009831015.1 Picea engelmannii
CATCTTGTACTTGAACATTTAAGTGGGGTAAAAGGAGGTTGCCCCCTCGAAGAGGCTTATTATCTAAAATTATCTCTTTTTCAAGGCGTTGAGTACTTTTCTTGAGGTTTTTCTATGCTATATTGATGTTTGGTTCTTAACACTCAACCATAGAACCCTCTAAACGTGCTCTTTGTCTAACAAAATCCTTCAATGACTTCAACTGCCTCTCCACCATCCACATTTACCTTGTGTGTAATGGTCCACATAATTCAATCTCCTCAACTTGGTGTATGAGGTAGTGTTCTTGTGCATTGAAAAATGTTGGAGGTAGATACTATTGCATTTGACACATTAGTCAAAGAATTTCTCTCTTCCAATACCTTATATCTTCTTTATGGATTTCGTTTGATGATAGCCACCTACAAATGTCAATGCAAGAAAAAAATATCAAGGCATACATAAATTTGCAAATAAAAGATAATATGTCAATAATTTCCAATACAAATCACATAAGAAGTACATTTTCCTTATAAAACAATAATTACCTCATGTATTTGCCAAGGACATCAATAATTTGTTTTATGTTGTTATCAAGGTCATCTGGGAGAGATAAAGGTAGAACATACTGTAACAAAAAACAAATAATTATTATTTGTTTCCAAAAAATGCATACCAATAAGAAAATATATTATAACCTACTAATTACCTTAATGAATGTATGTCAGTCATGTGTTTTAACCCCACCAAAATCACCTTTTTTAGTTAAGATATTTTGTATGTTCAACGAAAACCCCATCGGAAACCTACTTTTTCGAATGACTTCTTTTACAATATTTCTCTTTTGCTCCATGAATAACCAAGGAATACTAGTATTTTATTCAGGACCATCGTCATTAGAATTAATAATAACGCTTTGCAAGGCGTGATTATCTTCTCGGATGTCACAACAAATCTTTCCAATTCTCTATTTGTCAGTCCTTCCATCTAATATTCGCCATAACAATTTTGTTATGTTCTTCCCGATATGCATTGTATCAAACAAATGAACTATTTGTAGGTGTTCATAGTATGGCAATCTACTAAATTTCATCGGGTAACTTTTCACTCCTCGTGGAAGTCCATTTGTTCTTTAATGACATTCATGAAACATCAACAAATTTAAATTAACACTAATTAATGGGACAAAATGAATTTAATACTAATGAAATTAACCAAATATCTATATAATAGGTCATACATAAATAATTTGCATACCTTGACGATTTCTAATATATTCCAACTTCCATAGGAGAGGTGTCATTCTTCGTGATTTTTTTCTGTTTTCTTCTTTACCATTGAACTTTGCTTTGTCTGTAGTTCGATAACTATGGTTCTTAGGCAGAAAGTGTCTATAATCATCAAACACTTCATTTGCTAAACTTCTTGAACAACGAGATTTTATCCCAGGACCACAAACTAGGCATGCAAATTTACTCTTTGTTTGAAGACCTACTAGATATATGAATAAATGTAGCGTCAAATTAGAGTTACGATTTAAAATAATGCATGATTTTTTCAAAAAAGATATATAATATTAAATCACAAAAATAAAGTAACAATATACAAGAAAAATGTGTTAACCCAGGAGCATCATGAATTGTCCATGATAGTATTCCATGGAATTGAAATCGTATTTTCCCTATTGGTCTAGAGATGTCATACATAGTGACACCAACCCATAACTTAAACAACTCATTGACGAGAGGCTTTGATGCAGGAGCATCTCTCCACGTCAACAGCCAGCCACGCTGAGCGTATGCATTCAAATCTAAAGAGAGAGGCACAACTTCATCTAAGTTTGAATTCAATGTAATTTAAATGCTTAGGTTGTTGAGCCATGGGAAGTCGTGCCTTTGTGTAGGCATTAGATAGATCGACCTTTAATGTGTGTAATGGCTGAGATCTAGATCTGATTCTGGACTAGAGAACCCATTCAATGTAATTGAAAAGGGTAGGTAGGTTTGGAGGGAAGAGCTCGAAGAGCCCCCTCAGGTAAAAGAGATTTCGTATCTCATTTTGTAAGGAGTGAGTTAGACAGGTAGGAGATGAGAAGAGCCAGAGAGAGAGCTCGAGAACGCTTTGTAAATACATGCATTTGCCATTTTAATATAATTAGAAGTAGTTTTTCTTGCATTATATTCTGTGTTATGTGGATGTCTGTGTGTGTTCTTTTATATGTTGTGAATGTATGTATGTTAGGCATTTGCAAGGAGTTTGTGTGATTTCAGGTTAAGGTCTTTGAGGCTACACACCAGGAGGGTGTGACAGAACACTGCGGGTTCTGAGAGACATGCACAGAGGATGCACTTCTGAACTCTGCGGAGTCAGAAAAAGACGTGCTGCGACACAGAAGCTGAATTCATCAACTCAGGGAAGACCTCAAAGTTGTTGAATACCTTGGAGGCAAGGTTGTGTATGAGAGACATAGTTGCAGATAGAATTCTGCTGTGAGTTCTGTAGAGCTCTGCCAAGTGGGCATTTAGCATATGCGTTTCGGTGCATTTGAGGAAGACTTATGTTGAGAAGTTCAGAGAAGGACCAGAATCATTGAGGATTCTGAGAGCTCTGCCAGGAGGGCATTGAGCCAGTGCAACGAGTGCACAGAGGAAGGAACTATGTTGTGAGTTCAAAAGAAACAGAATCACTGAGGATTCTAAGAAGCTCTGCCAGGTGGGCATTGAGCAAGTGCAAGGGATGCATAGGAGGACAGAAATGTTGAACGTTCTGGGAGGAGACACTCTGCCAGGTGGGCATTTGATTTAGTGTGTAGACAGGTTCAGCAAGAAGTTGCTTGAGCAGAAGGATATCTAGGAGGGCATCCATTTCATCTTCATTTGAAGGAGAAGAAAGATAAGATCCCTCAAGGGGTCTGAGTATCTGCAAAAGCTCAGAAGAGATAACACCAACATGTGCATGAGAAGACTCTGCAGGAGCGCAGACGACGGAATCCTTTAAGGATTCGAGAAGAACAAGCTCAGGAGGAACAACGTCGAGGAGAACACACATTGAGAACTCATAGTTGTGGAGTTCGTGGAGACCAAGCAAAGGTTGAGGCCTTTGAGAACTTGTATTTCTTCCAAGTCTGGGAAGAAGGAGTATGCAGAAGCTCAGGAGGAGCAACGACATCCATCGGATCGGCTAGAGAAGAAGAAACCTGGATCATTGATTTCTATGTCCAGGAGGAGCCTACAGAAGGAAGAGACCGAAAACCATCAGATCTCACTCAGAAATCCCGTAAGCCGTTGGATCGGGTGAAGGCACGCAGATTTTATCCTCTGGAGGAGCGCACAAGGATAAAGGATCTAGGCCTATAGATCTGGAACAGGTACCCATCAGCCCTCGGATTGGACAAGTGCTACACGAGGTTTACCATCGAGATATTGGCCATCAGGAAATCAGAGTTCCTGAGGTCGAAAGAATTGGGACGTTGAAAGTCTCGAAATTCCGGAGGAATCGGGACCGTCCATCTGGAAGGACGTGTGGCAGTGATCAGCATCATCGAGAAAGGTCCCGACAAGGAAGCCATCCATTGGTGTTTGGTTCATCAGGATATCGGAGATCCCGGTGGAAAGTTGTTTGTACACTTTGGAATCGTGAAACGCGATACCCCGATGAGTGGGAGCCAGCTGTCAGCACAGCAGAGGAGGAGGACAGTGCCATTGTGAGGGGCCATCTATCAGTCAGTCAGGATTCAAGGATCGATAATCCCGTGGGTATATGCATTTATGCATTGGAAACCCCAAAACCCCGATGAGGAAGGTAAGACTGAGGTCACGGGGAAAGAGGTCATATGGGCTAGGAGCTAGTCAGGAGGGCTAACGCGTAGAGAGTGCGTCGGGATTCGAAGAATCGTGAGTCCTGAGGATGTTTTGATTTTGGCATCAGAAAGTCTGAAACCCCGATGGGGACACAAGGCTGCAGTATTATAAGATAAAGGTCACATGAACCAAGAGATTGGCCTAGAGGGATAACTGGAAAAGGAGCCCATCGAGATCTTGAAGTTCAAAACCCTAAAACCTGAGATTAAGTCAGGGAGAGGTCACGGTTAGGTGCATAGGCTGTGAGAGGAAGATAAAGGACCAGTGGATCGGTTTTTAGCAATGATTCCTGAGGGAATCCAAGGAGCCGCTTCGGCTCAGTGAAAAGGGATTTTTGAACGATCCTGTGAGCGGGCAAGGAGTTGCAGGTGTAGAGAGCTCGCGCCTGCGCAAGTGGTATCAGAGAAGGAAATTCATCTGTATATTGCAAGTTAAAGAAGATAGAGCATTGGAGACTATATGACGATTGTCTGCAGGTAGGCAACAATTGAGAAGGCAGACAGAGAGACTGTAGGAGGATGAAGATGGAAACACTCGGGATGCGGAGTGAAAACAACAGATTTTCAAGGAAGGAAAATAGAGGCAGCACCATGGCTACTGAAGGCCATAGGTATGCTAGGAGGAAAGAGATATGGAGCCAAGAAGATATGGATGAAGAGCTTGTTGAAGGCTCAAGTTAAAGATGCGGCAGGATAAGAAGCCGAGACGGATGCGTGAATGGCCCATGAAGGAAGCCAAAAGAAAAATGGCCAGCTAAGGAATTGATGGTCAGAAGACATCGGATGCTGTTAACAGGATGATTGAGGTATGTAAACCGGAGACTGGGAGACGTCTCGATGGTGAAGAATTTGAATGGGGATCAGTTGAGGATATCAAGCACTGCCAGGTGGGCAGTGAAGAAATTCCAATTTGCCAGGTGGGAAATGGGTTGAGATCACTGCGGGATCTCAGAGACTATCAGCAGGACAGCCAGGGAATTTCACATTGCCAACAGGGCAATGATAAGAGGTCACTGCAGCATCTTGAAGACTGCTAGGAGGGCAGTGGAAGCATCTCAGACTGCCAGGTGGGTAGAGATGAGAATGCAGGACTAGCTGAAAGTCTCATGGACTCAGAGGTGAGTTCGATTCAGTAGGGGTTGTTGATGAAGATGGGATCGGTTGATCTCATAGTCTGCCAGGAAGGCAATGGAAGCATCCCATATTGCCAGGTGGGTAGGGATGAGCAGGTGAGACTATATGTGGGTCTCATAAACTCATACGTGAGTTGGAATCAACCAAGGGAGCTAACAAAGTAGGTGAGCTCAAAGATAGATTTGGATCGGCAGAAGCAGCTGACATAGGAGGAAGATCAGGATAATATTCTGATGATTGGAGGAATTGGAGTATTCCTACCATTTGCCTAGGAGGAGGAAGAAATTTGTGTTGCAGATACAGCAACAGCGAAAGAACAGTCACAACTGACGATAACTGTCAGAAAAGAAGAGGGATTGGAGCAGACTTTGGAAGCTTCCCAAGCAGACGAAGAATATGATGAGCATTCTGAGGAATGGCTCAATATTTTCAGCCAGGAAGCTAGAAAGACTGCAATAGGGGAGGTTGTAGAAGCAGAAGAAGAAGAAGCAGACAACATTTGCTTTCCTAATCTGTGGGATCAAATTGAAGCCCTGGAAGAGAGGGTAAAAGTGCAGGGCATGCACATCCAATAGGTGAAGTTGGAAACTGATGAAGGAGGCATGGGAAATCATGATGATCTGCTCATGTGCCAAAAAATTTTGCAGCTGAGGAGACTGTATGAACAGGACCAACTATGGGAGCAGCTGGACGAAGTGATCGAGGAGATCATGGAGTTGATGATCCGATCAGCAGAGACTGCCAGCAAGGAGCAGCTGAGCAGAAGGAATGAAGTAGTAGTAGTAGTAGTAGCAGGAGAATGGAGTAGATGGGAAGCTCCAGATGTTTGTTTGGGATCTAGGAGGATTTCCAACTGCTTAGAGGGGACGTTCATGAGCAGGAGCTCATGATTTTGCAGCTAAGGATTTTGATGCAGGAGCATCTCTCCATGTCAGCAGCCAACCAACCAGCCACGCCGAGCGTATGCATTCAAAGCTAAAGAGAGAGGCGCAGCCTCATCTAAGTTTGAATTCAATGTAATTTAAATGCTTAGGTTGTTGAGCCATGGGAAGCCGTGCCTTTGTGCAAGAATTAGGTAGATCGACCTTTAATGTGTGTAATGGATGAGATCTAGATCCGATTTTGGACTAGACAACCCATTCAATGTAATTGAATAGGGTAGGTAGGTTTGGAGGGAAGAGCTCGAAGAGCCCCCTCAGGTAAAAGAGATTTTGTATCTCATTTTGTAAGGAGTGAGCTAGATGAGTAGGAGATGAGAAGAGCCAGAGAGAGAGCTCGAGAACACTTTGTAAATACAGGCATTTTCCATTTTAATATAATCAGAAGCAATTTTTCCTGCATGATATTCTGTGTTATGTGGATGTCTGTGTGTGTTCTTTTATATGCTATGAATGTATGTATGTTAGGCATTTGCAGGGAGTTTGTGTGATTTCAGTTGAAGGTCTTTGAGGCTACACACCAGGAGGGTGTGACAGAACGCTGCAGGTTCTAAGAGCTGTGCACAGAGGATGCACTTCTAAACTCTGCGGAGTCAGACAAAGACGTGCTGCGGCACAGGAGCTGAAGTCATCAACGTAGGGAAGACCTCAAGGTTGTTGAATACCTTGGAGGCAAGGCTGTGTATGAGAGACACAGTTGCAGACAGAATTCTGCTGTGAATTCTATAGAGTTCTACCAAGTGGGCATTGAGCATATGCACTACGGTGCATTTGAAGAAGACTTATGTTGAGAAGTTCAGAGAAGGACCAGAATCACTGAGGATTCTGAGAGCTCTGCCAGGAGGGCATTGATCCAGTGCAAGGAGTGCATGGAGGAAGGAACTCTGCTATGAGTTCAAAAGAAACAGAATCACTGAGGATTCTGAGAAGCTCTGCCAGGTGGGCATTGAGCAAGTGCAAGCGATGCACAGGAGGATAGAACTGTTGAACATTTTGGGAGGAGACACTCTACCAGGTGGGCATTTGAGTTAGTGTAGATAGGTTCAACAAGCATTTGCTTGAGGAGAAGGATAGCCAGGAGGGCATCCATTTCATTCTCCATCTAAAGGAGAAGAAATATAAGATACCTCAAGGGGTATGAGTATTTGCAGAAGCTCAGAAGAGATAGCACCAGCGTGTGCATGAGAAGACTCTGCAGGAGCGCAGACGGTGGAATCCTTTAAGGATTTGAAAAAAACAAGCTCAGGAGGAATAGCATCGAGGAGAACACACATTGAGAACTCATAGTTGTGGAGTTCGCGGAGACCAAGCAAAGGTTGAGGCCTTTGTGAACTTGTATTTCTTCCAAGTCTGGGAAGAAGGAGTACGTAGAAGCTCAGGAGGAGCAGCGATAGCCATCGGATCGGCTAGAGAAGAAGAAACTTGGATCGTTGATTTCTTTGTCCAGGAGGAGCTCAGGAGGAGCCTACAGAAGGAAGAGATTGACAGTCGTCGGATCTCACTTAGAAATCCCATAAGCCTTTGGATCGGGTGAAGGCACGCGGAGTTTAACCTCTGGAGGAGCGCACAAGGTTAAAGGATCTGGGCCTATAGATCTGGAGTAGGTACCCGTTATCCGTCAGATTGGATAGGAGCTACACAAGGTTTACCATCGGGATATTGGCCATCGGGAAATTAGAGTTCCTGAGGTCAAAAGAATTGGGACATCGAAAGTCTCAAAATTCTAGAGGAATCAGAACCGTCCATCTGGAAGGATGTGTGGCAACAATCAGCGTCATCGGGAAAATTCTTGACAAGGAAGCCGTCCATCAGTGTTTGGTTCATCGGGATATCAGAGATCCCGGTGGCAAGTTGTTTGTACACTTTGGAATCGTGAAACACGATACCCCGATGAGTGGGAGCCAGCTGTTAGCACAGCAGAGGAGGAGGACAGTGCCATTGTGAGGGGCCAGCTGTCAGTCAGTCGGGATTCGAGGATCGATAATCCCGTGGGTATATTCATTTAGGAATTGGAAACCCCAAAACCCCGATGGGGAAGGTAAGACTAAGGTCACTAGGAAAGAGGTCATATGGGCCAGGAGCTAGCTAGTAGGGCTAACGCATAGAGAGCACATCGGGATTTGAAGAATCGCGAGTCCTGAGGACATTTTCATTTTGGCATCGAAAATTCTGAAACCCCAATGGGGACACAAGGCTACAGTCTTATTAGATAAAGGTCACGCGAACCAAGATCTTGGTCTAGAGGGCTAACGGGAAAAGGAGCCCATCGGAAATTTGAAGTCCAAAACCCCGAAACCTGAGATTAAGTCAGGGAGAAGTCACGGTTAGGTGCAGAGGCCGTGAAAGGAGGTTAAAGGACCTGTGGATTGGGTTTTTAGCAATGATTCCTCAGGGAATCCAAGGAGCCGCTTCGACTCAGTGAAAAGGGATTTTTGAACGATCCTGTGAGCGGGCGAGGAGTTGCAGGTGTAGAGAGCTTGCGCCTGCGTGAGGCTCAATATATACATTCATATCTTTAACCTAGTACCTACCTGATTGGTTCAACCTACTGCATGATTAATTATACTTATCTAGATGTCATGATATATAAAATAAATAATTACCATGCATGAAACAAAGAAATGAAATATTTTCTCATGCTTTAAAGAAAATAAAATACAATCATTGCCAACGTTGTGTGCTCTCTCTTGATCGACATCCAAGGAGGAAGGTTATTGTTTATAACAAAAACATGCCACACTAAGTATGTAGAACAAATCTCTCCAAATGGATTGACATCATCAGCTGCCAATGAAAGTATAACATTACAAGGTTCTTCTTTAAAAATTGGCCACTTTTCTTCAATGTAGTTCAATGCAGAACCATCTGCAGGCATTCGAAGAACATCGTCTCAACTTTTGTTCTTTGCATGGAAATCTATAAACTGTGCTATACTTCAGCACCTGAACAACTGCTGGAAATGTGGAATTATTAGAATAAAATGAAGAACTTTATGAGACACTTTCTTTGACCCTTTAACGGTTCGATATATACTTATTTGACATTGTGGGAATTCATTTTCTAATGCATATTGTCCATAATATATGATATGGTCATTAGGACATGCATCAATAGCCTGATAGTCCATTCCAATTTCTTTCATAATCACAGATATTTCTCAATATGTGCATGGCAAAGTATTCGACGTCGTTATAGAACATCACCTAACAATCTACAAAATTCTAAACAAAAAGTCAATTTAAACAATATTCATCATCAATATAGCATCCAATATACTAATTTACAAATTAGAAAACAATAGCAATATAGGAAAAAGTTGAACCTTTTAAGTATTTGTGAACATGCAGGCATAAATAATTAACAAATTAAATACGTTAGTATCCATGTGAGACATGTGTTTGATAAACCATTCAAAAACTTCAAGTTCACCAAAAAAAATATAGCAGATAAAATATTTTTTGTTGAGCCTTCATAAAGAGGTTGACGTGACTTCTCGAGTAGAGGATCAACATCATGACTATCATCCTGGTTGTCCTCGTCCATTGGAGAAAATGTGTCTTGGATCAATATATGTATCTCATCTTCCTAATTTGAATCACTAACATTATCTAAGTTCAATATTCTGATCTCTAAGTTCATGTCCATGTAAAGTATTATTTTTGCTAGTACTTGGCAAATAAATCTCTGGAGGTCGACACTTTGGGGGCATCGTCTATATATTTAAAAAAAACATAGAAAAGTTAGTGTGTATAGAAAATATAAAAATCCCAATAAGAAATATAATTACTAAAATTCATGACATAGTGATTATTACAAAGAATAAATTAAATATTGAATCCTCTTACCAAGGGACGATATTCATAACCCCCTTCGACGTGCCCCTTCTCCCTACAATGTTTTTGGGCTATTGTTATTAAAAGTATTCTATTTTTCAAGCCTCTGCAATCACAACAAGGTAAATAACATTTTCCATCACCCCTCACCTCTAATGCCACTCTTAACCGAGCAAGCTTTCTGTCATTTTTGTTCATTGTGACAAATCCTTGTCCTGACAAGTAATTGTCTTACCTACACCATACCAAACATTAAGTTGTCAATTTTTTATATTTTGGCTACTCCTTTTGATTATGATATGTTTATTTACAGTGACCTACATATTTATAATAAGGCCAACATCTTTATAATAAGGTGATCATATGTGTAGAGGATCAACATAATGACGACATAGATAACATCTTTATAATAAGGTCATATGCGTACAAATGTTTTCTTTATATAATAACGACATATATACCTAACATAAGTTTAGGGTTAGTGTTTATGTATCTTATTAGTCCCTGCTAAAGCAAGGAATATAGCACTTTCTTCGCCGTCCATATGTACACAGCCGATCACGTCAACCACAATGTTTAACCTCGGTTTTTTTTTTCATGCTTAAATAATGGCAATTCTCGTACTTTGTTTTGCAAAATGTACAAACCCGATCACGTCAACCACAATATTTGGTATTGGGTTTTGTTTTTCATGCTTAAATAATGGATGATCTCTCGTACACTAATCATTATATGTAATATCAACAGGCTATCTTGTCACTAATGCCAACCTACCCATTATTTATTACAATATGTTGAGGATAGAAAAGAATTTATGTGGGAGAGGGAAATGTTATTAATATTTCTCTTAATTTATATACGAAAAAGGGAAATGTTATTAATATTTCTCTTAATTTATATATTGCGGAAGAGGGAAATGTTGAAGATAGCAAAGAATTTATGCGGAAGAGGGAAATGTTACAATATATTAATTGCAGCCATTACCCTTGTTGTTATAAACATGAGTTTCCTCCCTATCTTATATATACCATAAATTATAATTTATCAATATAACAATCAAATTCAATATTTTATTCATGGAGATTTCTTCCTTCATTTAATTGAATTAGTAGGTGCTAGCTACAAACCATTAGGGGTGCAAGTATCCCAACCATTATTATCACTGCTATATTATTTTCAATTTATGCAAGTGTGATCCCTTTTGGGTACTAGGGATGTAACAAGTGGTATCAAAGCTTCAATCAAGATTTGTTGGCGTTTTTTTGTCAGGTATTAAAAATTAAAAGAGATAAGAAAATGACAATCAATTACTATCATTTCACCGATCAGGGTTGAGTTTCAAGAGCAATTCCATATCTTTATCAATGAAAAGAGAGAGAGATTATAACTACAATTGAAGGGAAAAGGGTATGTGGATTCCATAAACCTAGAATATTAAGGGATCCACATACCCTTTTCCATAAAATATACTAACTAGATCCAAAAACCAAAGACATGAAATATGGTACTACACATATTATAATATATTATCAAGAAAAAAACAAGCTAAATGAAATTTGGGCATTTGAAAAAAAATAGAAGTTAAATGAGTACATCAATAAAAAATAACATACTAACCTTGCAAGTTCAAAATCTGAGCTATGTAGATGAAGAATTGGATTTATTCAACCGGTGGGTGATGGAAAAAATAAACAACTCAAACAAAAGCCAAGAACAGTCTCGCAACTATAGCAATGGTTTCACAAAGTCTCTTAAAGTCACACATATATAGATAAAATAGTCAACTAGCTGTTAACACTGACCAATGAGATAGAAAAAATTTCCGTCGCTATTTCCACGAAAGTTAGTCGCTATAGCGATGAAAATCCGAACTAGACTTAAATAAGATTTTTGTCGATATTGCGACAAACTTTCGTGGCAATATCGACGGAAATCCTGCCCTGTTTAAAAAAAATATGAAACTAGTTGAAGCGTGGAAAATTTTTGTGGAATAATCCACCCATATGTAGTAGTGCCCCATGAATATTCAATCTAAGTGATACAATTAATGTTTCATCCATGTATCATGGAATGATGGATGAAATTGGAATTTATCTCCCCCTCTTTGAGCCATTGTACCCTCAATTTTTGTCATGAGAGAGTTTCTTGAGCATATCTCTCGTCCAACAATAATTTGATATGCTCCTCCTCTTTCAGTTGGGTTGAGGAACCACGTGCTATGATTTCCTATTGAATTTCCTTCATCCATTGTTGCAGGTCTTTTGAGCTTACAATATATTCCCAAAGATGGTTTTGTTCCATTATCTCAGACGGTGTTTGAAATTCTTGAGATTTTGCTGGAATTAATACATCAGAGTGCCATAGGGAATGGCAACCTCATCCCACCATATTTGAATATTTTCCTAGAATTCTTGGTGATCCAACCGAACATTTTCAAATCTAAATGGTTTACAACGAGGGACACCCACAATGTCCAATAATAGTTGAATTGGCCAGTGGTCCAGGCGAACCATAGAACAAATGCTAGATTCTAATATTAAGTTGTCGAGCATCAGATGCTATGAGCTAAGGAAACAATCAAAATGACACTCAATCTTCTAGGTACTGATCGTCTGTCTATCCAGGTGAAGTCCCCATTTAAATTTTCCAGATCCACCAGTATGAGGTTGTCAATAAGGTTTTTTAAACCCTCATTGTCCCCTTCCAGCTAGTGGATGTCTCCTCACTTTTCATCTAGGGATAGAATGATATTGAAGTCATCTCCCAAGATCCGTTGTTAGTCTTGAATAATTGTACTCAAACCTTCTACATTTTCCAAGAGTTGGAGATTATATGAAGTTAAATCATGCCCATATACATTAGTGAGGATGCCCTCCTTGTTCGAACCAATTATTCAATAGTGGGCAGCGATGGTACATTTAGTGGTGAAGACTTTTTTCAGAATGAATGTGGTAGGATTCTAGAGGATGGATAGGTCTCCTGCAAAACCTCTTGCATTAGTATTGATGAATTGACTATGCCTCCATCATATGATCAAAAGGAACTCAACTTCAATGCCAACGGGTTTGGTCTCTTGAAGAAACAATACATCCATATTTTTTCCATAATATGGTTTCCTAATCTCTTCTATTTCTTGGTTTTCCATGGTTTGTGTTGTTCTTGAGATTAGACTTAAGGCTCAAAGAGTAGTGCTAGACATTAGGAAAGTTTGTAGAGATTTTTTTTTAAAGATTGATTTTTCTACCTTTAGTTATAAGAGAAAATATCCTTAAAAGAAAATAACAATATGGCAACACAGAGGCCATATTTCGTGTCTAAGTTACAATTGTAATATCAAATGGTGTGGGGGGGATTTACAAAACTGTTAAAAAAATTAAGACATCAATTGATGAAGAATATCACCTTATTGAAGTGGAAGAAAAAATATAGTGCACCCTTGAACAAAGTATAAAGTACAGTAATTCACATAGCTTGCAGGTCTTGTTTTACTCACAGTAAATATAGAGGAAAAAATGCTCACTTAAAAAACTACTAATATAATACGATTACAGTAGTTGTGATACTAAATTGCAATCAAACATCTATCAAGGAAATGCATAGAGAAATATTGAAATATGGAAATACAGGAGAAACACATAACCCAAACTGAACAAAATTTGGAATCTTTGTCTGCACTTGTATTAATACTCAAAGGAGAGTTTTCTCTATTGCATCTGACAAGAAGCAACCTCAAATAGATATTGGATCTATGTATTTATACAAAACTATCACAACTCAAAACAATTGGACTTCTTATAATAAAAATAGAAAATATTTGAAATAAGACAACAATGCATAGAAAATGATGAGCTTCGTTGGCATTCTCCTCAATCTCTTCGTCTACTAGAAGAAACACTTCCTTTCCTCATTCCTTTAGCATGGACACATCTATCTTCTAATTTTCTTAATAATTCGACATAGTATCTTAGTCATGGTAGTTTTGTTTCCATCTGTCTCTTCAGCCATGTTCAGTAATGCAATGAGATTTTCTTACCTGCTCACAAATGTGCTTTCTTTTCCATGCTCAATGCATTGGATTCATCTATCTAAATATTCCACCACTATCTTTGATGGCTCAATTGTTTCATTGACCTTGAAAATATATAATTTATTTTCCACTTGAGGTAGTTTTTCTTGGATTCTATTCACCTCTTTAGTCAAGGTCTAGAAATGTGAAGTTGGGTTCACTAGCCATTTATTTATTTTAAGAAGGTCAATCTGGCTCATATCCTGAATGGCTTCCAAAGTTTACTCTCATCTCTTTCTATAACTATGCTAGTTCATTTCAATATCGATTTTCCCCAAGGGCTTTGCAATACCGCTTCCCTCAAAATCAATCAGTCTCTTGTCCAATGATGATAGCACTTCCTGGAAAGCATCCTTTACCTACCTGGATAATCAATTTCTCTCTGCCAAATTTGTTTCCCAGACCTTCAGATCCAGATCATCTCTTATTCATTCAGAAGGGGAAAGCCGACGAAGATCAGGGGTATTATATTTCTGTGCCAATGAAATGTCTTCTTGAAAATTATCTTGGGATAAGATAGCTTCTCTTTCCTTCATACATACATCCTTGAGAGAAATGTCTATTTCCAAATAACACTTCTGTATGGAATCAACCTTCATAAAAAGATTCTGCCAGGCCATTTGAAGTTTTTCATTTATTTCCAGTGCTTGAGTCTGGAAGGTTAAGACATCTACTAATGTACCTTCAGTCAGGTCTAACCTGGCTTGCAATTTCCTTGTTAACTCATCACATTGAGTGACCAATCCTTTGTTGGCCTATGAATTTCGATGGAGCTCCTCGAGATTAGCCTGCAACTGTTGGATATCATTCCAGTCATAAGCTTTGATTTGTTCAAAGTCTTGGCTCATCTTATTCTTTACAGTCTATTCCATGGTCAGTATTTAATCTTGCAAATTCCCCACCAATAAGATTTGATGTCTTAGTTTCTCTGCCAAATTCTCCACAGACCATTTATTTGCAATGGCAAAGGCACCCAATGAACCTGCAACTTCCTTCGCGAATTCTAAATAATCGTGATTATTTCCGTCATACAACATCCTCTTCTTTTTGGTTATTACCCCGTATTTCTATCGTGATTCTCTTTTGACGATGGCCCTTTGTTTCTTGCTAAATAATAAATCCGAAGGAGGCATATCTTTAGGAAATATTGGGGTGATATCACCTATGAAAACAACTTCGAAACTAGGATTTTCGAAACTAGACTGCAAAGGTGTCAATGAAGTAATAGGAGTACCAATCTCCATAGACAGTTGTTGCTCTACTGTATTGATGACATGTGTGGCTCGTGTTGAAGGAGTTGCATCCTGTCCTTGCTTCAGGTAATATTTGAGATGAGCTAGGGCCTAGGAGATTAAATGCTTTGATAATGGGGCTTCTAATTCTTGAGTTAAAACCTCAGATCTCTTTGGGGTTTCCTCAATATCCTGTTTACCAGAGTTCCCTGGTTCAAAACCTAGAGGTATAGATTCCTATGTGGCGAAGTGGCTACCTCCCTATAGTAATTTCGACAAGTTGTTTCGTCAGTGTGTTTGGAAACTAAGGAAGACAAACTATTTATCTTGGGATAGGTTTTGGAACCTATTATGTACCTCTTCATAACACCTAATTCCCCTGAATATTTCATCATATGGGGAGTCTTCATGCACATATCTTTTCATATTGAATTGGGCCAAGTGGTTCTCTACAATCTTGTGTGGGTCATGCTTTTTGAATTCGATGTCAACAAATTTGACATCATTTAGAGCTGCAGAATCTACTTTAGAGTGACCGAAATCCAATAGCGAAAACATACCGACTTGGAGAGGGAAGGTATGCCATACCTTTTTTGTGTTGCTTTCAGCTTCTTGCCGATTCCCCCTGTTACTGCGTAGTAAGCTACTTCTCGACATACCATTCAGTCTTTTAAAAATATCGGGAGAGCATGGGGAGGGACTAAGCATCTGAAAACCCTCATATAAGAGAAGTTTTCTTTAATGAACCAATCTGCTAGTCTGCCCAGATTTCCCATGATTCTGTCTGAAATTCAAGGGGGTGGGAAACCATATAAAGCTATATGGACAAGGACCACTACATTGTGATAGATTTCGTAAAATAAATCTTTGGCCTTGTATTCCCACAACTTGGAGTGATAAAAGTGAATAGGTTCTACGTTGGTCAGGGTCTAGCTCCAATTCATCAATGGGAAAGGGATTATGAAGAAGATAACATCTATGACATACATAGACATATAGAAAGGGGTGGGCTACCCCTTTGATTTCACCAACTTGTATTCAGTAATTTCTTTAGCCAAGTTGTCTAGTAAAATTTTGGCCCAATTACAAGTGTAGCCCTCAGCCACCTCATGCATAATTGATCCCATGCCACCAAGAAATGAGCACTACTCTTCTTCCCGAACATTCTACAAAGCATCATGACTACATAAATCATGTGAGTGTCCAATGACACTGTGGCATATATTCCATGAGCATCGACCCTGAAATTCTTTGGGTGCCCCCACCAGGACTTTATTATATCGTGGTAACTCTTGTCATATTCTATGCATTCCTGTTGCTTGAATTCCAACATAAATGCAACGTTGTAATTATATTTATAAGTGGGAGATAGCTTATACATTACTTGGAGGTGTTCCAATCAGAATGACCTAGCGAAAACTTTTTGGTGGTTGGTGATGCTCCTGGTTTGGACGTCTATGTTCTCCAAGGCCCATCCTATCATGTCGTTATACAAAATGAGTCTCGACCATGAAACTATCTCGTGTAGCTCTGACTAAGCTATATATATGAGTTTAGCTTCATGAGTATCTTGTACTCATCACTGGAGTCTTTTGGACAGTTTATAATTTCATGTTCCAAAACCTCGAGCACCTGTGTCCAAGATTTCACAGTGTTTATGGCTCGCAGTGTGGCATCCAATAGAACCTTTGCATTCATATTTGAAATTTCTCGAGTTGCATCAGGATTATTCATCATCTTTCATGGTGCCATGATATCGAGAGAACAATGTGAGGTTACCTATTGCAGAGGAATTGTGTGAGATTCTCAATAAGATAAAACTTGCTACTTTGCAAAGGGTGAAAATGAAATTCAAAATCAAAGTGTTTTTATTCACATCAGATGCATTGATTATAGTATAGCTTCACCCATGATCAATTTATTAACTTTAATGGAAAAAACTACCTGGTGATCCGTGATCCACATTTGAATCATTACTGTTAATTGGTCATAAATGTCATTAATATTCGACAGTTCATGTTCAGGAGCTTTAGATGAGACAAAGTGAGAATTTTCTAAATCTCGAATCTGGGTAGGTTAATCCCTAGATAATCGTTATTAAAACCTTAATTAATCAGATTTAAAAAAGTGTGTTAACTTCAAGTGTTTCAGACCTTCGAACTTCAGGGTTTTCAAATGTAGCTCGAGAGGAAATCCCTGAGACCCGAAACTGTGAAGTGATTAATTATCCAGAAATCGATTTAAGTCTTAATTAATCATATTTATCTTTAAGTGTTTTGGAAATTAGGACTTTAGGGATTTTAGGATATGATGAGGGGTAAACGTCCGAACTCCGAAGTGTGAAATCATTAATTATCTCTTGACCATGATAAACTTAATTAATTAAAGTTTAATACTTCGACATTTTGTTGTTTCAGTGATTTGTGAATTAGTTCTTGTTATATTTTCGAAGGGTCATTTCCAGTAGTGACGTGTCGTAGATGACATCATTCTAGATAACGTGTCAAGAAAAGGGAGGTGCCACGTGTTACTTAAAATCATATGAATCTTCAAACAAAAATTTTAGAAATGGGTGCCACCTGTCAAGTCAGAGAAGACTCAAAAGAAACATGTGTACCATGACTTGTGTCTTTTAAAGGTTTAGGAAAAGTGATGAATGAACACTTTCGATTTTTGAGACTTTTATCATTAAGATTATCGAAATACACGAAGCGCGAAGATTCGAAGGGACCTTTAGTGATTCACATTATTAACCATCAGAAGGCTCCAAAACTCTGGAGAAATTAGGATCTCTCGATCAAACGGAAAAAAATTCATCAACGACAGATATCACGCCTGCCTTATTACTAATTAACCAAAACTGAATTTGATTTAAAATTTGCAAGTTCTTCTCTAAGTTACAGTTTTGTGAAAAAATATAATTTCATGAAGTGGAAAATGTAAAGCTCAAAAGTTCAAGATCATATGTGTTCCAAAATTTTGATTCAAGATCCCAAAAGTATTGCTAGGAGAGGACGCACTGACTTGAGAATTGAGGATTTTCTTAGGGCCTTGCCTTATTTTCCCTAGTATTTGATTAAATCCATCCTTTCTCTTCTATGTTGCCATGGTATCAGTTTTGGGTGGTATATTGAGAGGGGAGTCTCTGAAGAGATGCACATGTTCATGGCATTGGCGACAATGAAATAGGATGTGCTCATAATCTATTGTTTGTATCCAGTCATTATCTTGATGTTCTATATGGATAGAACCTTGAAGAGTCTTGGATATGTCGATATAGATGCAGATCCTTGCATATGAAGTATATCCTTGCATATGAAGTATAGCTTCGTTGACTAGTGGCCTCCGCAAATTTGACATAGATTCCCAATGTGTTTCCTATCCTCTACATAATTTCATGAAGCCAAAACTCCTGATGAAGCCATTATAGTTGGATCCATATCAGAGGGTCAGTAAAGTCTTCCTTCTTTGGGTGAAATATTCACTCGAGAATGTGAGATAGAGCCCTATAGAATTAAAAAAATAAGGCCCATTCTCAAAGACTCTTTTCCCCATCTTTTAGATTATAGAAGATCGTGGTAAAGAATGCAGTGGATGGTCAATATGACCCTTGGGCTTCCACCATGCCTTGATCCACCTGACAAGATCTTGTTATAACAGCCATAAGCCTAGAAATTTGTGTATGAACGCATGATATTTCATATAATGGGTAAGCTCACTCATGATCAGTTTGGATTTCATATCTTGACACTATTGAGTCATGCGGCAAACACTTCCCTAGCTCCTAAGCTAGAGCCACCTTTGAATGGAATGGTTCAGAGGCCTTCTCCACCAATTTCACCTTGCTCGATTCCTCCTATAGATTATTCTTTTGTAGCAACGACACAATTTTGAATGTCGGGCGTGAGCCTCCTAAATCCTTCGACAAGGGGTCTGAACCACTGATAACCGCATTCCTATATGAAGGGATCACACCCCATCATCTCCTGACATTATATTGATTGCTAGACCAGTCTGTGCACAAGGAGGCACCGACTGTAGCAAGGGTTGTGAGTGATAAACACACTCTAAATTAGAAGCACATCAAAACCCTAACAAATGATAAATTGTGAAGCAAGAAATGCAGAGAGAAAATAATAGAACATAAAACAGTATATTAGAATGTAAGAAGAACTGAAGAGATTACATATAAAGCAATTACAATGAGGGAAATAGCTGAGCTAAATAGGCTCAGACAAAACAAGAATAGAAAGTACAGCTGTCCAGAACAGCTGGCAGTGTACAATCAGACTGTTGAGGGTACAATATATTTAACACTCCCTTTTAGACTCAACAGTTACAATCATCAACACTGATTATGCCTAAGTGTTGTCGCTGAAAATCAAAAACTGACTTTCCTAGTGGCTTTGTAAAGATATCAGCAAGATGATCTCTAGAACCACAGAAGTGTAGTGTGATATCACCATTATTGACTAGCTTGCGTATGAAATGAAAACAAGTGTCAATGTGTTTGCTCTTTTTGTGAAACACATGGTTTTTAGATAAAGCAATCGCTGAAGTATTGTCACAGAATATAGGAATTGGATCCTTTTTTGTATGTGACATATCTCTCAATAATCTTCTCAGCCATACAACTTGACAAGAAGCTGAGGTAATAGTGACATACTCTGCCTCTGCAGAAGATATTGAAACAATGGGTTGCTTCTTTGATGCCCATGAGATGAGGTTCGTTCCAAGTTGAAAAACATGTCTAGATGTGCTTTTTCTGTCATCTAGATTGCCTGCAAAATCACTATCTGTGTAACCAGAAAGTTGATTACAATCCGATTTAGTGTACCATAAACCAAAATGTAGTGTTTCTGCTACATATATCAAAATTTGTTTTGCCATTTTCCAGTGTGAATCCTTGGGTGATTCCATGAATCTGGAAACAAGGCTAGCTGCATACATGATGTTAGTTGATATTGTAGAAATTACTAATACAACTAAGAGGGGGGGGGTGAATCAGTTGTCTTTGTGCTTAAACAATAATTAGTCTATTAAAAAATTCTTAATCTTTCTTCAAGTGATCATCAACATTATATAACATATGGACAGTAAAAGTAAAAAGCATCATTCACACACAAAGTATACACAGAGACAGATTTTCACAAGGAAACCCATAAAGGGAGAAAACCTCTTCTTCTTCGAAATGATAGGTAGTCTTTTAAGTTCTGTACATCATCTTTAATTGAGCACCAACTCAATGTGAGGATGCTACCTCTGTTTTACAAGCTACAACTTGTTTGAGAGCACAAACTCTCTGGTTTCTCTAGCACCCACTAGAAGGAAGCACCAACTCCCTGAATATTCCAGCACCAACTGGATGGAAGCACCAACTTCCTGAATGTTCCAGTACCAACTGGATGGAAGCACCAAGTTCCAGTTACACAAGATCCAACCTGTATAACAGAGGACAATTGTTCTCCCTTGCACCACCCTGGCACCTTGGTTTCTCTGGCTGTAACCAGATGGAAGCTACAACTTCATGTGTTCAAGCTCCCACTTGAACCTCTAAGGACAACAGTCCTCCTGAGCACCTCCCAACCTCCCTAGAATGTTAATAAATAGATAATTAGTCAACTACACAGATAGAACAATTCATACCAATCTTTCTTTGTTCTGAAAATCTAGTCTTCTACAAATTGTTCTGTTGTTCTTCTCTTCCTCTGTCTGTTCAGCAGGTATGCTCTGCATCAACTCGTTCTCTCATTCTACTCTGTTCCAACTTGTTTTGTTATTCTACTCTGCATTTCATCTCATACTGCACATCTACTCAATCTTCTCCTGTGCATTATCACCTTTTACTTTTCTTACGGTTTCATTATTTTCTCATACCGAACACCCAACCTCACGCTATTTGTCTCATTTTCTTTTATGCACACTTCACCGACAGTTCCACTTCGCATTTCCTTAGGAAAAACAAGGACAACTGTCCTAGCAACTAAAATGCTAACTGATTCTCAATCATGAGTCCGTTTCTTTTAACAGATTCGTAACTGAGGAGTTAACTGTGAGAGAGAACAGTAACCCTCTGATCACATTCAAGTTTATCCACACCGTGGGATGAACTTTATTAATCTTGCCTGTAAATCAGATTTCAACATTTCGGCATTCCTTATATTCAATATTCTTGTCACTTACAAATCCCGATCCACAAAATTCTGTAAAGCAGTCGGATCAACGATCCAGATCATATTTAGATCTGACGGTTTAGATTAAGTTAGGATTTCACTCATTGCGATTTCGACACTCTGGACATTTGTTGTTTTTGTCACTTCAAATTCCCGATCCTTGACACTCCGTAAAGAAGTCGGATCAACGGTCTAGATCAAATCTCTATTCAACGGCTGCGATTAAGTCGTGATTTCACATATCGTGAAATCGGGATTCCCGATGTTAAAAAAACTTTGACATCTCCAACTCTCGATCCCCGAAACTCCGACAAGGTGTCCATCTGCTGACGTCACACGTGGATTGACACATGTTGAATACTTCCATGTGTCACTCTAATTCGTGACTTACATGTGCCTGAAATGTTGAATCAGTCTAACACTTGTCATTACTTGGTTGTGCCACGTGTTCCTAGCTGACGTGGTCTGCTGACGTGAGTTGGGTCGACGGTTCAGATGTGATCTTGATTTGATGGCTCAGATTACGTCGGGATTTTTCATATCGAGAAATCAGGATTTATGTTGCATTGTTTCTTTGACATTTCCAACACGCGATCCTCGAAACTCCGATCAATGGTTCAGGTGTGATCTTCATTTGACGGCTCAGATTACGCTGGGATTTTTCATATCGAGAAATTGGGATTCCTGTTGCATTGTTTCTTTGACATTTCCAACATGTGATCCTCGAAACTCCGATCAACGGTTCAGATGTGATCTTGATTTGACGGCTCAGATTACGCCTGGATTTTTCATATCGAGAAATCGGGATTCCTGTTGCATTGTTTCTTTGACATTTCCAACACGCGATCCTCGAAACTCCAATCAACGGTTCAGATGTGATCTTGATTTGACGGCTCAGATTACGTCGGGATTTTGCATATTGCGATTACGCTCACTTCTCCTTGCACTTTAAAGAATGTCCATGTTCTTCTTGATCCAATGATGGTCGGGTCCTGCACTTGGATCTAACGTCTGAGATCTGTCCTCCTTTTTCAGTGCGCTCTTCTTGTCTTCATTCAGATCTAACGACCATCGGGAATTCAGAAAGAGATCTAATGAACACAGTTGATGCTCTTCCCCGATTATCACTGCTCCATTGATCATCGCTGCTGTACTCAATCCATCACCATTACTGTACTTTCCATCAATGACAAGTATACGCTGCCTGTAAATATGTTGTAAATATGCTAACAATTCTTTGTACATTCTTCCTAAACTCATGCCATTTGCTGTCTGTTACATATTTTCCAACAGCTGTAAGATACAACAATCTGCCTACTAAACTTTTGTATAGAGTAGAGTCCACTGTGGGACCTTCATCATTTTTGCTCAATTTTGTGCCTAATGATATGGGGGTTTCCACTGGATTGCATCCTTCCATGCGAAACCTTTTGATGATGTCTGCTGCATACTTTTGCTGACAGACAAAAATGACTTTGGCTGATTGATTAACCTCAATCCCTAAAAAATATTTCATGATGCCAAGATCTGTCATCTCAAACTCATATTGCATGGCATGTTTGAAATCTGTTAGCTCTAGATTTCCTGTATAGATCATGTCATCAACATATAAACATACAATCAAAATTTTACCGTGCTGATATGTTTTGGTGTAAAGAGTTGGCTCATTTTGGCTTCTGCTGAAACAACTTTTGATTAGATAAGTGTCAATTCTATTGTACCAAGCTCTTAGAGCTTTCTTTAAACCATACAAGGATTTCTTCAACCGATATACTTTGGCTGGGTTCTCTTGGACTTCAAATCCAGGTGGTTGATCGACATATACTTCTTCTTCTAAAAAACCATTTAGGAATGTTGACTTGACATCCATTTGGTATACTTCCCATTTGTGTTGTGCTGCTATGGCCAATAGAGTTCTGACAGTGTCTAACCTTGCTACTGGAGAAAAAGTTTCACCATAATCAGTACCTGGTTGTTGTGAGAATCCTTTGGCAACAAGTCTTGCCTTGTGCTTTTCAATCTGCCATTTTTCATTGAGTTTAGTTTTATAAACCCACTTGACACCAATACTCTTTTTGCGAGTTGGCAGATCAACAAGATCCCATGTCTTGTTCTTCTCAATGGAGTCAATTTCTTGGTTCATGGCTTGAACCCAATGTGGCTCCTTAGCTGCTTCCTTAAAAGATGTAGGTTGACATGACATTAAAGCAAAAAGGTTGTGTTGTTCAAATTCATCCAACTGCTGATGGATTTCTCTCAAACTTCGAGTTCTCTGATTTTGTGGTTCAGAGAATGATTCTCTGCTGGAAGTTGAGTTATCCTGTGAGTTATCTGGTTGTCCTTGTACCTGCAATCTTGGAAGAATTGTTTGAGGTACTGGCTGTCCTGAAATTTCTGCATTTTCAGAACTTGGCTGTAATGGATTTTGACTGTCATTTAGCTGATTTTCTAAATCATTCCAGAATTGATTTTCCAGAAATTTTACATCTCTGCTGAGAATTAATTTCTTTGAGATTGGATTGTAAAGCTTGTAGGCTTTAGATGTTTCACTATATCCAGTGAAAATACATTTCTCACTTCTGTCATCCAATTTCTTCCATAATTCTGAAGGTATGTGAGCGTATGTTATGCATCTAAATGTCCTTAGATGTGCAACATTGAGCTTTGTCCCACTCCATGCTTCTTGGGGAACTTTCATCTTTAGACTTGTGGTTGGTGATCTATTCAAGAGATAAACTGAGCATGCTACTGCTTCATCCCAAAAATTATTTGACAAACTTTTCTCTTTGAGAAGTGTTCTTGCCATATTCATTATGGTTTGATTTTTCCTTTCAGCCACTCCATTTTGCTGTAGAGTATACCTTGTTGTTGCTTGCATGATGATGCCTTGAGATTTGGAGTAGTTTGCAAATTCTCTGAAGTTGTATTCTCCTCCTCCATATGATCTGAGTGCTTTGATATATTTTCCACTCTGGTTTTCAGCTTCTGCTTTGAATTCTTTAAATTTTACAAAAGTTTCAGACTTGTGTCTGAGAAAATAGATCCATATTTTTCTGCTGAAATCATCAATAAACGTTAGAAAGTAAAAACTACCACCTATTGACTCTGTTTTCATTGGTCCACATAGGTCAGTGTGAACAAGTTCAAGATGTTGTTTGGCTTGGTTTGATGATTGTGGAAAACTAGTTCTCTTATGTTTTCTAAGTATGCAAGACTCACATGGGGGAATTTTCTCTTTAAAGATAGGTAGACCTTTGACCATGGAGTTTTTCTGAAGAAGACTTAGGCTCTGGAATGGTAGATGTCCAAATCTAGTATGCCAAACCATTGTTTCATTCAAGGTAGATGCACTCTGTGCATATGGTTGACTCAGATTTGCAGTTCTGAGGGTAAGGGGAAACATCCTATTTGGAGTCATATGGATTTCATAAATTAATTTTCTGTTGGGGTTTCTATCATAAATTTTGCAAGATGCTCCCTCAAAAAGTACCTTATAGCCTTTTTCAATGAGCTGTCCTACACTTAGCAAATTATGTTTCAGATCTGGAACATGGTAGACATTGTTTATGTCTTTCTTTACATTCTGTTTAGTAAGAATAGGAACAGTTCCTTTTCCTTGAACTTTGACTAAGTAATCATTTCCAAGTGTAATATTAGATGAGATTGAAGAATCAATGCATGAAAGTAAATCTTTGTTACATGTCATGTGATTGTTGCAACCACTGTCTAGCAACCATAGATCTTTAGGCTGTTCTTTAGTTTTGTGGCATGAGAGAAACATACCTCCTGAGTTTTCTCCCATGTGATTTGACACATGTGCTCTGCCTGAGAGCTAATCTACTTGCTTCTTCCTGCATTCAAATTCATAGTGCCCATACTTTTTGTAGTAATAGAATTGTATGCTTGATTTGTCATTTGATCTTCTCCCTCTGCCTCTTTGAGGATGGAAATTCTGATGTTGATTTTGTTGTTGTTGTCTTAGACCTTGGAAATTTTGATTCTGATATTGTTGTCTGTTACCTCCACCGGAGTGAGGATTACTTTGATTGTTCCCTCTTCCTTGGTGACCTCTGCTTCTTCCTCTGCCTCTCCCTCTGCTGAAGGATAATTGAGTTTTGAAGGCATTAGAGATTGAATCATCTGTGAGATGCAGTCTGGTCTCATGTGTCACCAGTGAACCAATGAGTTCATCTGTTGAAAAATTTGACAGATCCTTGGATTCAAGGATTGTTGTTACAACCATTTCAAATTTCTTGGGTAAACTTCTGAGAATTTTCTCAACAATTCGTTGATCAGTGATGGCTTCGCCAGTTAGTCTGATCTGGTTTACAATGCCCATGACTCTGGTCATGAACTGATCCACATTTTCAGACTCTGTCATTCTTAAAGTCTTGAATTGTGTCCTCAAGGTCTGTAGTTTGACTGTTTTGACCCTGTCATTTCCTTGGTAGGATGATTTAAGGATATCCCAGGCATGTTTTGAAGTATCAGTGCCTGTGATTTTTGAGAAAATCAAATCATCTACAAAATTCTGAATCCAAAATTTGGCTTTGTTTTCTTTGTTTCTCAGTGTTGCCTGAGCAATTCTCTGTGGATTGGTCATGGCAATGAGGGCGGCTAGATTTGGTTCCACATATCCAAGATCCACTGGATCCCAGCACTCTTGTGCTTGCAAGAATGATCTCATCCAAAGAGACCAAAACTCATAATTCTTTCCTAGAAGAATCAGACCTTGAGTTGGTCCTAAATTGCTAGAAGACGCCATGATTTTAATTTTTTTTTTTTAAATTGCAGAAGTATAGAGAAAAATTTTGTATTTACCTCTGATCGCCGAAATGTCAATTTGTCGATGGCTGAAGGGAGCTTATCGGGCTTGAATTGGCCCCTAGTCTCCTCGCAATGTGACCATGCGCCTTACTTTTAAAGCGCTATGGGATTTTCCCATATTTTATCCTTTCAAAATGCCAAAACGCGAAAGTTGCCTTTGGCCAATTTTAACAGTCCAGAGCTTCCCGTGATTTAACGGTCTAGATCTTATCAGAATATCGTGAATAGGGACTTCGCAAGTTCTGATGACGAGCTCTTCTGTCTCCTCGATTCCCTGATCTTCGATTTACCTATGGTGCTTTCTTTTCGGGACTTTCCTGATTCCTTTGATCTCTGCCACGCGTCCCAGCAGATGGATGGTTGTGATCTCTTCTCGCGACTTCGCGATGTGATATGTCCCAAATGTCTCATCTCCAGGATCCGTGAAATGTCGAACGCCGATGCGGCAATTGGCTCGTTTGACGAGATGACGTCAGCTGGGCCCCAAAAACGGAGCTTGCCTCCTGTCAGGATTTCAGACTTCACGGTTCCAAAGTGCTCGTGTTTCTTGTCCTCAGGATTCACGATTTGCCGAATCCCGATATGCCAATGGCGCTTTCCTCTTTCAGGACTTTTCCCAAGACCTTGGATTTACGACACACATCCCTTCAATATGGACGGTCCTCTTTGTTTCGCGATTTCACGACTTGCGATGCTCCAAAGTTTCTGTCAACTTGAAACCCCAAATGCCGAAACGTTGACGGTTTCTTCGATGTCCGCCTCATGTCCAGTCAAATGGATGGCTGAGACTTTATCGCTATTTCGCGTATCGCGATTTCTGGAGTTTTGAAGTCCTGTTGTGACGATCTTTCAAAACCACGAACTCCGAAATGCCGATTTGAGAGCTCTTGGATCTACTGCCACCTATCCTCTGAGATGGACAACTCACAAGTCCTCTCGGGATTTTGCGATATTGCGTATCAGAGTTTTGGAGTGCAATCTTTTGCTCGTCCAACTCCCGATCCCCAATTTTGTAATGGGATAAGATCGACAACTCACGATCTTTCTCGATCCAATGGTCCAGAATGACTCGTGATTTCTCGATTCACAAATTCTCACGACAGTCTTCTGACCTTTACACCTACGAGTCACGAAATTTCGAGATCTCGCCACGTGTTTCTTGATGGACGGTCTAGATGATGTTGGGATTTTGTGACTTCACAAGTAGAAAATTTCTCCTTGACACTGCAGAGGACTAAACCTTGTGCACCTTCTCGTTGATCCAACAGTTGTCGATCCTTTGTGCAAGATCTGACGGATGAAATGATTTCGCCTTTTTTGCGCTCTCCTCGTCCCTTCTGAACTGGTTTTCTGCTTTGGATCCGTTCGCAGGATGAATCTTATGGCCACAATGGTTGTTCCTTGCGTGTTTGATGTGATCTTTGCTATATTTGATAGAATTTTCTCCTGTTGAAGAATTTTTTTTTGAATCTTTCAAAGATTTGAAAGAATTTCACGAGTGCTCTATCTGTTGCTACAATCTTTGACGGATTTGAAGAATTCCAACAATTCTTTAAACGCTTCTTCTTTCTTTAACAATCTTCCATGAATTTGAACAAATGTTTGTGAAATCTTCACTGTTTCTTCTTTCTGCAGGAATCTTTAACGAATTCGAACGAATTCTTCAAGAGTTCTTGCCTCCTGCAACTCTTTTTCCTTCTTGTGTTTCTGCTCCCTCATTCTTTCGAGCATAGTACGCTTTGTGACCTCGCGTGAACTTCTTATGGCAATCTTTTGAATGCAAGACGATATTCTTCCTCGTGGAAGTTTCCTGTGAGGATCTTTCTTGAGTATGACGAACAGCTCTCCAAACCTTGTGAAAGAGTCTGTGTCGTGTTCTCTCAAGATCCGTGAAGCTCTGTGTTGTGAGGATCGTGTTGCTCTCGGGAGTGTGTGAAGAGGCTTATAGCTGAAGCTCTAATACCATGATAAATTGTGAAGCAAGAAATGCAGAGAGAAAAGAATAGAACAGAAAACAGTATATTAGAATGTAAGAAGAACTAAAGAGATTACATCTGAAGAAATTACAATGAGGGAAATAGCTAAGCTAAATAGGCTCAGACAAAACAAGAATAGAAAGTACAGATTTCCAGAACAGCTGGCAGTGTACAGTCAAACTGTTGAGGGTACAATATATTTAACAACAGAGCGTCTTTTCACTTCCTTTCATATTAGTAGTAATTTTAACTTTATCAACACTCTAGGATAATAGATATAATATCTTAGTACATATAATTTTTGAACATATTTTTTGTGGTGTTGATTGGTGGCTTCTCTTCTTACCTGAAATATTTCTCTCCATCACAGCTCTTAGTGTAGTGATTAACCATTGCAATTACATTAGCATTTATTTTTTATATAAATAGTGTTTTGTTTGATTCCAATGGATTTTTCCTTTTCAGATAGTAATCCACCATTACAATTATCTTGATGTTCGCATTACAAATTTAGTGTTTGGTTTCATTCCAATGCCTTGCCAAAATTGACTTTTTTAAAAGATATATTGATCTTGGTTAATATAGATCAATCCATATAGAAAAAGAAGTTAAGCGTCCACCATAATTACTTTGGTGTTTGAACTAAATCAGCCAGAGGTTAAGGATCCACCATAATTACTTTGGTGTTTGAACTAATCAATGAACACTTAGAATTCAATCTAAAATTTCCTCTAATCCTAAAAAACCATAATTACATTGGTGTTTGAACTAATCAATGAACAATTGGAATTCATTCTAAAATTTCCTCTAATCCTAAAAAACTGGAAAAGGATGTCGTTGCTAATTCACTACAAGCTTAAGCCCAAATATATCTAAATACATTATATATAGAGAGGCACACTAAAGAACAACGTACAACTCAGACATTTTTTAAACAAAATCTAGCTCATTTTTTGTTTTTATTGACGTGATTATGTTACCAGGTCTTACATAAGCTTTTAAAAAATCGTTCGCTCTATATCTGAGCATCGTTATAGCCATCCCTTATAATACTTTAGAGAGAAGATGTGATTCCCGTCGAAGACTTTAGAAACGTTATCTGATTACAAGCAAGAAAATTCCTGCATTTATTGGAAATATATAAACAATTCGATTGTCATCTTAGTGTTGGGTATATCATATTTGTTGAAACATTAATTACTACTTCGTGACAGTTTCTATATAATTTTTTGAGACTTCTTGACTCCATAGAGATATCCAGAATTTTCTTGATAGAAGTCCAGATCTCTCATCGTTGTATATAATACATGTATTTGAGAATGAAGTATGAATGCAGAGAATTATTGAAGAGTTGTAACTCTATATTTGTATTCCTGTCTCTGGTGTGCAATTGAGTGTAAGTCTTCGTTTTGGTATCAAATCTAGGTTTGGGCCTCACTCCCTTACGGGAGGGCCAAGGATCATGAGAGGAGAGTCCTTATCGTTGAGAGAAGAGTCTGTGCAATGCTAGAAATGTGTGATTGGGTGTAGATCTTGAGAAAACAAGAGATTGCACAGTCAAAACAAGAAACTACACAGACTAGACAATGCATGAGACGGAAAAGGAAATGTGCAGAATGCTATTCATTAAGGGAAAACAGTTGAGATAAATAAGCTCCAATGAATCCAGAACAGTTGGTAGTGCCCCATTTGGTTGGAACACTGCTGGTTCGTTTCTAATCGTGGTGGTCGGTACACAGCAGCCAACGTCCCTCCCAACTTACTCGATCTTATCTTTCATCTTTCCTCGATCTTATCTTTCATATTTCCCTTATCTCCTTGGCTTTACAAAGTAAGTACCCTTGACGATTTTGATATGACTCACTACGAGTGAACCGATAGCTTATAGCACTAGTAGGGCTCTAACTGTTTATGATTCTGCGAGCTTTGCTTCTCTCTCCGCTTTGGAACTAGAAGGGATACTATTTATTCTGGCACTGGAAGGGATGTGGGCTCTCGATCTACATATCTAGTCAATGGGTCATTCCCTTTTAGGTTTCATAAAAGGTCCGATCCCTGGCCTTGGTTAAAAGAAAGAAGGTAGCCTTGCAGGGAGAGTACAATCACTACTATGTTGAAGTTTGCGACTAACACTCCCTCTTAAACCCTTAAAAAAATGGATTTACCCAATGGCTTTTAACAAAAAGAAATTCATAAATGCAAATGCTTGTTGGTCTATGTCTCACCTAGGCTTACAATACATAACAAGAAAACTAGACTTCAACTTTTCACTTGAGCTGGGTTTCTTATTTCTCTTATTCCAAACTCCGCACTGTTCTTGTAGTGTCCCCAAGGCCGAGCCCCGATGTAAACTATGATCTGAAAGAGATTGTAAATATGTGTTATAGGCTGGTGAGCCAAGTTTTGTATAAGCCAGTAGGCTTATGTGTTTGATTAGGCCAGAGAGCCTAAGGGTTGAA
>ML787275.1:1137512-1173584 GCA_009831015.1 Picea engelmannii
GCAGGAGGAGCACCACAGGGTATGTTTTTACTATAGGTGGAACAATAGTAAGTTGGATTTCAAAACTGCAAAAGGTTGTTGCAGTTTCAACAACAGAGGCAAAGTATGTTGCTGCTACAGAGGCTAGTAAAGAGATGATTTAGTTACAAAGGTTTATGGAGGAATTGGGAAAGAAGCAGGAGAACAACAGGTTGTACTGTGATAGTCAGAGTGCCATTCACCTTGCAAAGAACTCATCCTTCGATTCAAAGACTAAGCATATACAGTTGAGGTACCACTTCATACGATCTACCTTGGAAGATGGACAATTGAAGATGGAAAAGATACACACTAGCCATAATCCTGCTGACATGTTAACAAAGGGAGTAACCAGGGAGAAATTGAGTTCTTGCTCAGTTTCAGTTGGTCTTCAAGATTGAAGATGAAGATGAGAAATTTGCCAGGTCCAAGAAGGTTTAGATTCCAGCATATACAATAGCAGTGGAGTTGTTGAGATCAGTCTCCCAGTGGGAGATTGTTGGTTGTGGAGCCTGATTATCTTCCTGATTCAGAGGTCCTTGTTTTCAGCCGTGTTTATACCCCATGAAGTATGTACACTCTTCCACACGGGGGAGTGCAGAGGGGGGGTACCCCCTCTGCGGGGCCCGGGGGGTCGATCCCCTCGGCTGGGGGGTCTGGGGGCAAGCGAGCCCCTAGCGGGGGTTCAGGGGCAGCGTCCCCCGATGGGGGTTCGGGGGCGAAGCCCCTGAAGCAAAAATTGCCTTGTAAAAGTATATGTAATTTCATTGTAAATCTAGACCGTTCATTATAAGGTCGTAGATCTAATGGTAGAGATTATGTTAGGGTTTTTTGCCCTAGAAGGCAACCCTCTTTTATGAGGGAAATGTATTGTGACTATGGATTGAGGGTGAATATTGTATTCTGAGAGAGGAGACTATGAGAGAAAGAAGAGGAAGTTACAGCGGGTTTTGTTGTAGGTTGTATCCCTTCATTTGCTGGACAATAATAAAGGAAGGACCTGGCAATTTCTCTAGTGGACGTAGCCCACACTGGGTGAACCACGTAAATCTGTGTCTCTCTTGTATTGTGTGTCTTCTGTGTTTTGTTTCTACATTTGTTTTATTTTTATTGCTCCGCGGTCCTGTTTTTCTAACAGGTGACCATGTTTTCATGAAAGTGAAAACTAACAAGAGTTCCCTGAAATTGGGAAGTTGTGCCAAGTTGGCAGCAAAATTTTATGGGCCATTTGAAATCCTGGAAAGGATTGGGCCAGTTGCATACATGCTTGCATTACCTGCATCTATGACTGTACATAATGTGTTTCATGTTTCACTGCTTAAGAAATATGTACCTAATGCTAATCATGTTATCGATTGGACTGTGATTCAGGTGGAACCAGAAGGTGTCCTGCAAGTGCATCATGTGCGCATATTGGACAGGAAAAGCAAGCAGCTTCGGAATTGAGCTATAGGGCTTGTAAAGGTCCAGTGGACCTGGTACGGTCCTGAGGACGCGACATGGGAGCATGAAGAAGTTATGCGGGCAGAGTACCCACATCTTTTTGAAAATTTTGAAAGACTTGCAGAGACAATGTAAGTTGCACTGAGGACAATGCAAAAATAAGGGGAGGGGGATTGTAGTGTCCCCAAGGCCGAGCCCTGATGTAAACTATGATCTGAAAGAGATTGTAAATATGTGTTATAGGCTGGTGAGCCAAGTTTTGTATAAGCCAGTAGGCTTATGTGTTTGATTAGGCCAGAGAGCCTAAGGGTTGAAGGCCAAGGGCCTGGATTTTGTATCTGTATGTATGCAACACATCAATAAAATATAAACACCCGCCAGGTGCAGACCGACCACGATGAATGAGTGATGGGGGACTGAACATCCACAGAGTGGGAAAGGAGCTAGGGGCTGGAAGGTGGGAAAGGGGCCTAGTGATGAGCCTAGGGGCTTAAACCTGGAAATAATATTTTAATATTGTTTCAAAAAGTTATGTGCATCATATGTTTTATCTGAAGTCCTTTTGGAAGGACACGTGATTTCCCAAGTGGTGGGAGGAACGCGTGCAATGCAGGCCAATGGAATGCATGCAGTTCCAAGGGTGACAAGTGTCAGCCCTGGTGCATGTAGATAAAATGGCCAAGATGAGTCGTGAGGGGGAGCTGACATTCCATTCGACCCGATTTCCCTAGGAAGGAGTTGTACGAGCCAGTTTGCAAGAAGATATGGTGTATGTCTGTTATAGAGAGGAAGCCTATGTTGGGTGTTGAGGAAGGCGTGTTTACCTTGTTTATAGCCGTGGAGTCTGTGTCGGTCTCTGAGAAAACCCGTGTGCGCATTCCCTGAATGGGAAGCCTGTGCTGAATTTGAGTGAAAGTATCTTTGTTATTCGGGGAAGCTGAGCTAGCCTGTGCGTGGAGTCCCTATTCTAAAATCAAGACTGTGAGATTATCCTGTGACTGCTGAACCAGTTTGGGGAAGCCTGTGTCTGTTTTCCCCGTGGGTTGTTGTGACCACGCAGTACTGGACTGCGTGAGGCTTGTTGGCCTGTGAGCGACTCCTCCAGGTGAGAGAGTGCGCAAAGGGAGGAGAGAACTCCTGGAAGAAACCCTATAGCTGCCATAGAGCCCGAAGACTTCCGGTCCGGTATGTTCCTGTAACCCAAGGTAAGGGAGACTGGCAGCCGAAGGACTGTCCAGGTGACAGAGAAGGTGCACTCTCCTAGGGTGGAACAGGCATGTGGGGAATGAGGGTCTGTGGGTAGTGAGCGTGGGAGATTTCTGGGAGAGAATTCCTTCATGATGGTTGTGTGTGGCGGAATTCCCTGTAACCTCAGCCTGTGTCTGGATTCTTTGCCCAGGGGTGGAACTCAATCCCAGCTCGGGGGTGACCCACTGTTGAGTTGAGGAGCAGTGCAGTCTACGACTGGGAGGTTCGTGGAAGGCCTGCATTTGGTTGGTGGATTTCTTCATTGTCAGCAGATAAGTATCTGACTATGTTTTATCACACTTTGGCATGATTGTGTTGTATATATTATCATGTTTTCCGCTGTGTAAATAAATTACTGTTGAATGCTATGGCTTGTGTAATTGTAGTAGTAACTTATATATTTTACTCTGACATTTAAGTGTGTTTACTGTGTTAAATGCATGTGCTTATAATGTCTGTACGAATTATGTAAAAATTCCATGTATAGAATGGTAATTGAGAGGTTTGAAAACCTCTGTAGTGAAAAGGGTACACTACAGTTCTAATCTGGTCATTTTCTTCATTTTGGCCTTGATACTGAAAGATGCATGATTTTCCGTTTTTCACTTTGTCACTGCAACTTCATATTCAGAATTTGATCAAGCTGCTTATGCCTATTTCTTTCATCTTCTTCTGCAACAAATTTGTCTTTGATAGTGGGCTAGTGGCACCTCTACAAACTATCATCAATTCCCTTCATAGCTTGGGCTACACAATCAACGAAATGCTTCCACATTTTTTTTTATGTCTAGCAGAATCGACAACTAGTTGGGAACGTACTCTCGTTACACATGGTCGTGCTATCCAACTACTACCACTATAACCTTGAGGTGTGCCCATGATGCCCCATATGGAACACACAAGATAAATCAGGGGGAGTTGAACTCAAAACCTTGTGAAACTTCATATCATGACACTTGTCAATTGAGTTGGCCTTTCAGAGGCTTCTAAAAATTTGAAGGACAAAGGGGTGCGATTTGATCCACTTATGTGTGCATGGGTCACGATAATATTTAATATATAATCTATGGATGCAACCACACGTTCGACTACTAACTCAAGTTGTATCCATGGCTTCAGGTTAGGCCCTCACAGGAATTGAACTTTTCCCAATGGTGAAAAACTCCTCGCTTTCCACCATTGGATCCAACCCTTTTGGGATAAAAAAATTGGAGGACATGGGGTTGGGATTTGATCCACTTATGTGTGCACGGGTCATGATATTATTTAATATAATATCTCTCGATTCAACCACATGTTCGACCACTACCTCAAGGTACCCCCATGGCTCCATGTTAAGCCCTCACGAGAATTGAACATTTCCCATCGGTGAAAAAATATTTTCTTTTCACCATTGGATCCAACCCCTTTGGGCCTTAAAACTGAAGGACATGGGGGTGGGATTTGATCCAATTATGTGTGCATGGTTCATGATATCATTTTTAATGTATATCTTTGGGTTCAACCAGACATTCGACCACTACCTCAAGGTGCCCCCATGGCTTCAGGTTAGGCCCTCACGAAAATTGAACCTTGCGCAAGGGTGAAAATCTCCTCTCTTTCCACCATTGGATCCAACCCCTTTTGGAAAAACAAACTACTTCCACATTAACTCAGAATAAAATATGATTTCTTCAAAACTCCATTGCAAGAAGATGTTTTCAAACTGGTCTTCATTGAAATCCCCATCCATGTCTCCATCTTCTTCTTTTGGCTACTCACATACATACTCAAACAACTTGTCGATATGATATAAAAATTATAACATGAACCATATTGGCTCTCTTATTTCTGTTCTTTTTTGAGATCCCTCTTTGTTTCTGCAACCAAATTTGTCTCCCTCGCAGATATGAGGCAATCACCATCATCATCAACATAGATGGATTGTTCAATCCATTTCAAATATGCATCAACAACATTATCTTCTGCTTAAGTTGTTTCATTATCAACTAGAAGTGTAGTAGTTTGAATGCTAATGCCATCAAACCTTCTTTCAAGCACTACTTCTGCAGTCACCAAATCATCCACTTGGTTCTGAATGCAAAGTAGGCTTCCTCCTCCAAACATCAATTCATCAATTTTCTTCTTCTCTTCCATTATTTGAAAGCACTCATCATAATATAGGTTATCATCATCAAATTCAACTTCAATATTTCTTACCTCTATTTCAAAGAGGCCAATTTCTGCATTATGTTCATAAAAAACCATTGATGTTGATCCTTTTTTTTCATCAACAAACACTACTAGAATAATTTCATCAATGCGGGTTGTTGTACTGATAGATTCACCATCAATTTCTACAATTTTCTCATGCTCTTCTTCACACACAGATGCACCTTTTTTCTCTTCCTTTCACACACAGATGCTCCTTCATTCTTTTCTTTTGATAGCTTCGCTTCAAACACAAATGCTTCTTCCAGAGTGGAAACATTCAACAAGTTGTTGCTCCCTCTTTCACTATATTCTGTTTCCAGAATACTCCAAACTTATTTCAAAGATGTTGTTGTTGCATCCTTATGCAACATACTATCATCCAAGGCTTGTTGGATGATTTGCAATGCTAATGCATCCCTTTCCTGATCATGTAGATTATGATCACCGTCTACAAGACACAAAAAAACATTCATTCTAACATACCAACATTCAAAATTATTACCATTATATTGTGGCAGTAATGGTAGATTCATGCTCATGCTGCTCCAAATACCATTAATTTTCCTTTGATCTTCTTCCTGTGTGAGATCCTCAAGTACAAGTGAAACCTCTCTATTTGTCTTTGCTAAATATTCTCCCATTGATTTGTTGTTCTCTCTCCAAATCTGTTTGAGATCTCTTCTGGACTTCTTGAGTCGTCTTTGTTGACCTATGACAACGTTTCTTGGTTGTTCATTCACCAATTTAATCACACTTGTGAATCGACCATTCTATCTCATCACTTGTACACTAAATGACGTGTAGATTCTATACTCTTCTGAGGACAAGATATTACAGAGTCATAAATCCGATCTGGGTTATTTATTGACTGTAACCCTTTAATGGAAAAATCGAGCCATGATATTTGACTAGAGAGCCAATGCTTATTTCTTTTTACAGAAAATAAATATTAATTTCAAATCCTATGTCTTAAAGTTTCTTGTCAAAATGTTTACATTGAACTGTAAATATATTATTTAAAAGAATAATTGTTCCTTTGTGATATTTGAACTATTTCAACCATATAATTCAAATATCCCTCTCTAATTTCAACTATTCCAGCCAAATTTTACCACCATTTGTGCTCGTGTTGATATCCATGACCTGTGCTCTCTGAAGATCCAAATCTTGCTCCAATGCAACGTTTGGGAATGAATGGAGAGTCGATGATGATCGATCTGGTCCCCCTATTGATGAGAAGTTAGGGTTTGAAGTTTTGTGAATGCCAGACAGAACCATAGAGACAGACACGATATTATCTCTACGAGTGGTGGTTACCGGCCTCACAAAAAGGCCAATCTGTTCGAGAAAAGAACTCCTCTCCGTGTGCTATTTTTCTTCCCTTGCAAAACTTAAATGAGCCAAATCACTATCCAAATCATGATGAAAAATTAGCCTCTGCCGCCTCTTGCATTGTCATGTGCGATCTCCCTCACCAAGTGCTAGAATGTCTTGTGTGCCCAGTTTTAGAGTGTGCACGATCTTGGAGTGTGTGCCCGATCTTCGAGTGTGTGCGCGATTTGGTGTGCACGATTTGGAGTGTGCGATATTTTCTAATTAGATTTGGGGTACATTGGCATGGAGGCCTTCTCCACTTTCTTGGCGACCTTCTTCGGGTGGAGAAATCTGTCGCTAGAAATAGTCTCTTCCCCAAAAGTTTCGCCAATTCTTCATCATTTTTGACTGCCAACTGAATGTGGTGGGGTTTGATTCTAGTCTTCGTATTTTCACGAGCAGAATTTTGGGCTAAATCCAACACCTCGGTTGCTACATATTCGAGGGTTCCAGCTATGTGAGTTGTATCCCATCTCTTCTCTGCATCGATCCTTAGCGGACTTCTCTCGAGGCGCTGTGGTGAGTCTTACTTCATGAGCTCTTCACTCCTCGGATCGGGATGCTCTCCAGGTACTGTGGAGAGTCTCACTTCTCGTGCTATGATACCATTAGAAAACAAGAGACTACGTAGTCAAAACAAGAAACTATGTAGAGTAGACAAAAGACTGCACAGACTAAACAATGCATGAGAGGGAAAATGGAATGTACAGAGCGCTATTCATTAAGGGAAAACAATTGAGCTAAATAAGCTCCAACAAATCAAGAAGATCAAGAACCTGACAAAAATACTAACCGACTCGTACAACGTCTAGAACAATTGGTAGTGTACGGTCACTACTACGTTGAGGTTTACAACTAACAGATCTGAAGAGTGAAGAGAAGCTCTGTGCAGAGGAGGAGCTAATTGTCGGTTTTCATGGCTCCGAGTTGATTCCCTACAAATAATTCCCTAGCATCTGAAACTGCCATTGGTCAAGGAGGTGAAATAGGCGTAAAATCCAAGCATACAGACTCAAATTATTCTATTGGAGATGGTTCAGATGTCAGGGAGTTGCAATATTTTGAAAATGTTAGTGGATAGCTGCAAAAGAAAGTATAAGGGTTTATGTCCCTCTAAGTCGATCCAGAAATGGAGGGTTTCGAAGGTGAGGTGTCGATTAAGGTTGTGATATCAAGTCCTGTTGCAGCCGTTGAGGATGCATGGAAGAACTCTAGGTGCTGAGGATTGTGAATTGGGGTCTACGACTACCAGTCGAATGTCATATGGAGATAGCAATGAATTACCTCTACAAATCGAAGATGATAAAGGGTTGTATATTGGTGATGTTCCATATTTATCATTACACAAAATCCTGAAACTGATAAAGGTTTGTATATTGGTGATGTTCTGGATTTGTCTTTACACAAAATCCTGAAGCTGATAAAGGTTTGTATATTGGTGATGTTCTGGATTTGTCTTTACACAAAATCCCTCCAAATATCAAGCCAACATCCACTTCCAGTAGCACGGAGTAAGACATTGGGTTGGATTTGTTAAGACATTGGGTTGGATTTATGGCGAAGGGTGTGAAGTCGAACGAAAACCTAAGAGAGGGTTCTACTAATTCTAGCGATGCAAGTGAGAGAAGATGAAAATGGATAACTATCCTAGGCCCGATACTATACAGTACGTTCAATGTGGCATTATGGAATTATTTTTGGTTTCTAAAAGTAGTCATAACGACTGGAAAGTGGAAAAGTAAGAAATATTAATACAAAAGGGATATTTAAGAAAAAGTCACTATGAGTTTTTTAAATCCCAATAAGTGGTTATCATATGAATTTATAAAATGTAAAGGGACAAATGGAAAAAAGAGGTAAAAGTTCAAATGGACAGTATATCGATGTAAAAAGCTAAAGCTAATTTTTAAGTTGTGAGAGATATGTTGTAGCAATGCTTGGCTTCAATTTGGGAATTTAGCAAAGAATGGGATTATAATTTGGGCATTTAGTAAAGAATGTTTGTTGTACCTATCATAAAATGTTTTAATAAGTGTTGTAGGGGGTGCATGATCGGTTGTACCCGACACCCAAAAGGTTCTTGGTCTTAGACAAGTTCTGAAAGCAGTAGATTTCATTTGGATTGATTGTCTAATGTGTTTTATACAACAACAATTGTGTGTAATTGATTTCATATTCTCTATCATAGACATCATGTATTCCCCAGGTGTTTAGTAAGACATGTTGAGTGAGGCCTAAGTGCATTAGTGCAGTAGCATATGTAATAATGGAGCAGTATCCCTCTTATGTATAAGAGTGGATGTGACATCAAGCTGTGGAATTAACCACTAGGTAGATACGAGGGTGGCAGGTGTACGTGTATCTAATATTGATGGTGAATTAGAGAAGTCGGATCTTTGATTAAGGGGGGAACGTGAATATGAGATGATAATATCAGAGTGTGAATTGGTTGGGAGCAATTTATAGGGAGAGTCTAATGTGTTGATGAACCATGTACGTGAAAACAAATCCTAGAGAACTAGCGAGTACAGTGGTTGGCACCCATGTATCTTGGTAGATGGATTTCTTTTTATATGGACATCAATGATCAATTATTTGCAGAAGCAACATGTTCGAGAAATAATGCAACTACAAAAGAAGAAGAAACAAAAAAGTGAGGATGAAACTCATAGTAACAAAATCCCAACTAAATGTGTGCATTGTAAATCAATTTATCTCATAGTAATGAAATCCCAAGTGAATGTGTGCATTGTAAATCAATTTCCTCATCATGAAGGTTCATGAATAGTCAAAACCATTTGTATGTGAAGTTTGTGGTCAACTATATGGTGTGATGGTTAGTGGTCATCCGAAAAACACTTGAGCATTGTAATGGTTACGGGCACACTAATGAAAACCCTTGAATATAAGCGAAGGAAAAACCTTGGATATGGTAAAATTAATTGAGGGTAACCCATGGAAAACTCAAAAGATGATTAAGGTTGTAGCCATTGGAATTTGTCTTCTCCCATCATCAGATTGGTGTTTTGAGTTGTAGCTCATATTGGTTGTGTGTTTGGGTTGTAGTTGAGTGTACCTCTATGTTTCAAATTGATGTAAATGAAACAAGAGGAATGATGCAATAACATTATCTCTCAAGGTTTGTATGAGAGAATTCTTCCTAAGTTGTAGTAGCAACCAAGTCTAATATTTTGATATGGAAAGCAGTGAAAGGGAGAAGAACATCAATCAACATCAACATTCCAGTTATTGATGAAGTTTTTGTTGTAACAAAAGAAGTAAAATATTTTAGAAGATCTTGCTAAAGCAGAAGAAGATTGCGAAGAAGGTGAATTCCACTGTGTAGAAAAACATGTGCATGATGTGATTAAAGTTTACAAAAATGGGTTGTAAGCCTAGCGTAGACTTAGACCAACAAACCAATATATTATGAATTTTGTAAGCCCATAGAGGTATTCATGTTTAGTGTTGATATTGTTAGCAGTCATAATTAAGGGGGAGTGTTGAAACATTAATTACTCTTCCTCCCAGTCCTCAAATGAGGTAGGTGAAGATAAACTAGTTGAAACAAATCATGAAACTTCCTGACAATTCATATCTAAATTCTCAACACTTCTTGACAGAGTTCCATAGATATATCCATAACTTTCTTGATAGAAGTCCAAATCACTCATCGTTGTATATAAATACTTGTATTTGGTAATGAAGTATGAATGAAGAAAATTCATGAAGAGTTGTAACTCTACCTTTGTATTCTTGTACCTAGTGTGAGACTGGTTGTAAGTCTTCAATATTTCTATCTTTGAACTATTTTTTTGAGTTGTTGAATATGTTATTTTTAAATGATTTCTCGAATCTCTAGCGCGCATAAAAAATCTGCACAATGCAATTGCAATGACCATGAAGTGGATTTATTCATCTTTAAACTCTTAGGACTTACTGCACAGTTCACAGACTGCTCAATATACTACACGCTGTGATAATAACACTAAACAAAATAATTTATTGATATTATGCTACTCCTTAACACATAAACTCACAAACATAAAAAACATTTAGATATACTCAACACACAAAATAATTGATGTATATTATCAAACTTGGGTGTTGCACATGGTTATATAATACAAAACTATCTTGATCTTCGACTCCAACAATTTATGCAAACTTTACAAAAAACAAGAGCTTGAGCTCTCGGACTTCTTCAATTCCTCAGAATTGTTGTTCCTGCTAACTATCAATTAACACACTCTCTATTCCTCTTTTTTTACTACCTACAGGCTCATACATATATATACTAAGACTGAGACTTCATGTAGAATTAAACCGACTCAAACAATTAAAATATATATATATATGACTGACTCTACCTGCATAACACAAATCGAGAAAGATAAATATTGGATCATTAAATAGAGCTCCTGCTAACACTCTTGCTTGCCATGTCTGACAGAATAACGTCTCTTCTTTCTTTGATAGACAGATTCTATGTAAGTGTAAGGCTCACGACCTGTAATAATATTTTCAACACTCCCCCTTAATTATAAGTAGGTGAGTTTACAGAACACAAAAAATTACATCAAAAATTTGAATTGACATATACTATTAAACATTTGTTATTGCGTTGTCTCCTAGATAACTGCATAGTTTCTTAAATGCATCTCTTTCCAAAAATTTTGTAAATATATCTGTGATTTGTTCTTTTGACCTGCAAAACTCTAAACAAATTTCTTTGTTATTTACTAATTCTTTGATAAAATGATACCTTGTGTCAATGTGATTAGTTTTCCTGTGAAACAAATGATTCTTGGATAACAGGAAGGTGGAGTTGTCGTAAAAAAATATTGTAGTCGGTTCTTGTTGTTCCTGCAACAAATCTTTTAACATTATTTTCATCAAAACTGCTTGACAAGATTCATTTGTATCTGCGACATACTCAACTTCTACTAAAGAAAGAGTCACAATGGAATTCTTCCTTGATGCCCATGAAACTATACATGTTCCAAAATGAATTGTGTACTTAGAGGTACTTTTCCTGTCATCTATGTTTCCTCCACAATCACTGTCAGTTTATCCAATAAGTCTGAATCTTTTGAAGTAGAATACATTATGCCAAAATATTTTGTTCCATTCACATATCTCATAATTATTTTTCCTTCCTTCCAATGGGATTCTTTGGATTTTACATGAATCTTGAAATCAAGATCACTCCATACATAATATCATGGATTTTTGTTGTCAGATACATAAGAATTCCTACCTTCCTTTTAAACAGAGTGGGATCCGCCTTGGACCCTTCATCTTCATTTCTTAACTTCAATTCTGTTATGACTGGTGTTGGGGCTTCTTTGGAATTTATCATGTTGAATCTTTTCAAAATTTCATGAGCATATTTAGATTGTGAAATAAATATACCAAATTTGGACTAATGAACTTCAATACCCAGAAAATATCTCATAAGCCCCAAATTAGTCATTTCAAATTCATCCTTCATGACTCACTTAAACTCTTCTATGCCAAAATCACCTGTAAAAATCAAATCATCTATATATAATCAAACAATTAACAAATTACCTTCCTGATTTGCTTTGATGTACATTGTTGGCTTACATTCACTACTTTGAAATCCATTTTGAATCAGGTAGGAATCTATGCAACTATACCAAGCTCTGGGAGCTTGATTTAATCCATACAATTCATTTTTCAATCTATATACTTTGTTTTCTTATCCTGGGATCTCATAGCCTTGTGGTTGTTACACATATACTTCTTCTTCTAAACGTTGATCCAAAAATGATTAATTTACATCCATTTGATAAACATACCATTTGTTCTGCACAACAATGGCTAGATCAAAGTTCTAACTGTGTCCATGCGCGCAACTGCTGCAAACGTTTCATTGAAGTCTATTCCAGGTTGTTGTGTAAAACCTATTGCAATAGTCTTTCCTTGTGCTTCTGCACATTTCCTTCTTCATCTTTCTTGGTTTTATAAATCCATTTGACACTTATCACGTCCTTGTATTTAGGTACATCTACTAACTTCCTTGTTTGATTGTTCTCTATGCATTTAATTTATTCATCCATGGCTTGTGTCGATACATCATCCTTGACAATTTCTTCAAAAGTTAAAGGATCATCTATTTGTGAAAACAGAACAAAGACTGAAAATCAATTTGTTGTGTCAAAATTATATATGTCGTGCAAACTTTTTGTCTTTATTGGTAATAGACTTGCTAATGTTGGATTTGGAGATGTAAAACTACTTGGACTGTTTGCTAGTGTTTTTTGCGCTCTAGATGTGGATTGCACACATATAGATCTCACTGAAGTAGTTTGTGCTAGGATTTGTGTCATAGTTACAAGAGTAGTAGGAACTGCGCACTCACTTGTACATGGTGTTTGAACCACTTCTTATTCTGTTTCATCATGCCTAATAAAATCAATAATTCCAACTGTCATTTCTATGCTTCCATCCCATGCTTCATTCTCCACAAGTTGAACATCTCGATTGATTGTGATTTTTCTTGCAACAAGATCATACAGTTTGTATGCTTTTGTATCTTGAGAGTACCCAACAAATATATATTTATGTCCTTTATTATCTAGCTTCTTTCTTAACTCATCTGGAACATGTGTGTATGCAACACAACAAAAAAATTTTAAGTGCGCCACATTATCCTTCATACCTATCTAGGCTTCTTGAGGAACTTTTTTTTTCACACTCTTTGTCAAACATTTGTTCATGATGTATACTGCAGTTGCTACTGGCTCAACCCAATACTCATTTAACAAATTTTTGGATGCCAACATACTGCATGTCATTTCCATGACGGTTCGATTCTTCCTCTCTGTAACACCATTCTTCTGTGGTGTATACCGCACAGTGAATTTCTTGTAGATTCCATGAACTTTACAAAATTTCTAAAAAACTCTTGACACATATTCACCTTCTCTGTCAGTTCTTAGGACCTTGATATAATAACCACTTTTCTTCTCCACAACTGATTTGAACTATTGAAAAGAATCTAATACATTAGATTTGTGTTTTAGGACATAAATCCATGTTTTTCTTGAGAAATCATCAATAAATGTGAGAAAATAGGTACTCCCTCCTATAGATGGTGTTTTCATTGGTCCACAGATATTTGAATGTACAATTTCCAGTGGATCTTTTGCTCTATATGAATTTCCAAATGGAAATGATTCTCTATGTTTCTTTCCAAAGATGCAACCTTCACATATTCTTTCTAGTTTTTCAATTAATGGCAAACATTTCACCATATCCTTTGTGTGTAGCAAATTTAGACCTCCAAATTTTAAATGTTGAAATCTGAAATGCCATAGACAAGAATCATCCTACACTTCAAATTGGAATGTTTCCTGCATTTCTGCACCAATGTATTCCTTTCTCTTGGTACTCCGCACACAACCTTTTCCTTCTTCAGAACTACGTGCACTTACTGTTTCTCTTTCTTCCTTGAATGCAGTGTTAGACTGCACATATTTTTCTTCATAGTCAACTTGAATTTTTTTCTTCTTTATGGTTGTCTTTAATGTCAATGGGAACATTTAGTTTTTTATCATCTTAATTCTTGCAATAAGTTTATTGCTCAGATATATGTCAATAATCACATAGTGATTATCTTCCATATAGATTCTATATCATTTTTGTAACACCTCTCATGTGCTCATCAAATTATGTTTTAGACCAGAAACATAATAAACATCATGCATAACTTTTTTCTCCCCCTACTTAGTTAAAATGCTTATACTTCCTTTTCCTAAGACAATGACTTGGATATATGTTCCAAGTGTAACTTTAGTTTGGGCTAACTTATCTAAACTAGAAAACAATTCTAAGTTTCATGTCATGAATCATGTGATTACTATAACCTAAATCTAGATACCATATGTCACATGAACTTTCTTGAGGAACATTGCATTCAACTGGGGAAATTATAGGTGCGTGTCATAAACATAGGGCTGGAAGGACTATTTGCATTCTATGACTGGACTTGACCTTGCTTGTTTTGATTATACTGTATTGTTCTGCACTCATATGCATAATGTCCATACTTTTTACATTGATGGCATTGAATCTTTGATTTATCAAATTTCTGATTACTTGACTTACTGTTATTTGGATTTTGACCTCTTCCACCAATATTTCCAGGACTGTTATTGCATCCACCTCTAGCAGAACTCCTTCCTCTTCTTCTAGAGTTAACTCTCCCCCTTCCTCTTCCACGACTTATAGATGATTACACAGAAAATTCTTTATCTAATGACATATTTGATCTATTTAGTCCATGTTCATGATTAATAAGGGAGGTTTGCAACTCGTCTAAACTAAACTGGCTCACGTCTTTTTTCTCTTGTAAGGTCACAAAAAGGGTATCATATTTAGGAGGAAGACTCCTACGTACCTTCTCAACAACCTTTCTATCCTATATGGTGTCTCCATGAGACTTATTTTGATTTATCATGCCAATAACATGGGTGTAAAATGAATCCACAGAATCTGAGTCTTTCATTGATAAAGTTTCAAAATTTCTTCTAAGAATTTGTAGTTTTGAAGTCTTGAATTTGTTCATACCTTGATAAGAGGTTTGTAATATGTCCCATGCTTCCTTGGCTTGCTTTGTTGATGCACCTCTTGGGATTTCGCTTTCATGCATGGATTGATGTATGCAAAACATTTCCTTTCCATCATTCTTCCTTTGATCTTTCAATGCATCCTTCTCATCTTGTGTGAGTTCATTATATGCTCCTGATCTAACTGGTTCCACATAGCCATTCTCTACTATCTCTCATACATCTTGACCTTAACATAACGCCTTCATGGTCAAGGACCATAACTCATAATTATTTCGTGTAAAAGTGGGAGGTTGCATATTTGAAGTAGAAGCCATGATTTCACTTTTCAACAAAGTTGTTGCTTTGATAAACCTGCACTAATCAACATGCTATGATTGAATATCTCGAATCTACAACGTGTAGAAAAACTCTGTGCAATGCAATTGCAATGAGCGTGCAATGTAACTCTCAATACTTTTTACAGACTACTCAATATATGAGCGTGCAGTGTAACTCTCAATACTTACCGTGCAGTTTACAGACTACTCAATATACTGCAGGTTGCGATAAAAACACTAAACAAAATAATTTCTTGATAGTGTGCTACTCCTTACCACATAAACTCACAAACATAACAAACATTCAGAAATACTAAACACACAAAATACTTGATATATATTATCAAACTTGGGCATGGTGAGCGGTTACAGAATACAAAACTATGTCATGATTTGGCTCCAACAACTTCTGCAAACTTTACATAAAACCAGAGCTTGAGCTTTGAGACTCAGTTCCTCACAGTTGTAGACTAATGTAGAAGTAAACCGACTCAAACAATTAACACAACAATAAATAACACAGCTCGAGAAAGATAAAGATCGACTCATTAAATAGAGCTAATGCTAACACTCTTGCCATCTATGTATATTTCCAACACGATCATCCTTAATCCACTTGTATATTCCAGTCATATTTTAGTTAATCCAATTGTAAATTCGAATCATAGGACATAGATCTAATATAGATTATATATATATATAGCTATGTTCTTAAAAAAACCAACTGATATTTTTTTAACAAATTCTAGCTCATCTTTGGTTTTTATTGACATGATTATGTTACCAGGTCTTGCATAAGCTTTTCAAAAAGTGTGCGTTCCGTATTTGAACATCCTTATAGCTATTCCTTTTAAGACTTTTGAGTGAAGATGTTATTCCCAAGACTTTATAAACGTTATCTAAGGACGAAGAAAATTCATGCATTTATTGGACACATATGAAAATTTTCACTGTGATATTTTTGTTATGTTTATCATAATTACAAACGTTTAGGTTTATCATAATTACATTTTTTTGGAACTGTGTAGATAGTTGGGAAACTTTCAACTTTTCAATTGAACACTTCACTCATCATCATCATAAAAATAAATAAATAAAACCTTATCAAAAAACCTTATCAAAAATAAGATAAATCAATGATAAATGGAGTATGCACTCTAAATATTAATAGTTTCCAAACTATCTACACAATTTAATAAAAAAGTTCTACAACAATAATAATGAAGTGTGACAGTAAAGTCTATGGTATTTCTATCTTTGACCTATTTTTCTTAGATGTTGAATTTATTATTTCTAAATGGTCATGGCTAAGTCACAAAGTCCAGGATCAACTTTGTAGCTGGCTATGGAATCTAAAATCAGGATAAGCTCAGGGTCTCTAAACATTTCGCTGCTGGAAAGTTCGCTGTTGTTCAGTTATAATAAGCCTTGGTAAGAGACTCGTAACTCTGTTAATGTCAATGTATGATGGATTTATTATATTTATTTGGGCATTTCAACGGTCTATGTATTTGTCATAGATCTTGAATTTGATGTGTGTTCGCGACAGCCCGCATAGAAAATTAATGGTACTCATCATCTTTCCCCGACGAATTAGCTCGGCTTGCTTGTTTTATTCGTGTAAGTAAAATGACAGTGAAATGCATGATAGAAATGCTGGGCCCACATGCTATGTGACTGTGGATTCAAGGTCTAATGACGGTGAAATGCATGATAGAAATGCTCGGCGCACTGTGGATTCGAAGTCTCAGATAAACATTCCACCAAGTTTTGGTCAAGCCAACGTTCAACGTTCACACTGTGGACTGTGAATTTGAATTCAAACTTTGAAACTGGAGCACTCTATTAATTTAAGGTTACGCCAACGGTCGCACAATTGACCCGCCTTTTGTTGCATTTGATCAAAACTAAGTTTGACCCTTTGTCGAAGGCTGAATGAACGTTGAAAGCTCTGTTTACAAATGTTGGCCGCTACCATTTTTTCGGAAATGACGATGAAAGCTGGCAAGGACCAAGGACCATTACGGCCATTTTGGATTGGCCAGAGGTTTTACTAAATGACTTTTTTTATTGGAATTTTTATTGGAATCAGGCTACATAAATTTATACTTTAGAGTACCAATCTTATGGTACTCTAGCTGGAGCGCTAGCTGGATGGATAGATTCTCTATTTTTTGTCCTGACTATGGAAAAAACTTTAAGTAATGCAGCTTTTTCATATTTCTTAGAATCTTTCGCACCCTTTTTAGCACCTTTGATTTCTTTTTATATATCTAAACCTATTTGGAATTTTTTTTGTTGTTGTTGTTAAAATCAGTGGAAGAAAAAAATAATCTATAGATAACAAAATTTCAGAGACAATCAAAACCTAAGGAGAAAATACTTCTTTGAAACTTTGACCTAAGGAGAAAGTAGACTGTTTATCAATCTAGGATAAAAATTTCCATTCAAAATTCCAACAAAATCAATCACGTCAAAGTCATCCAGTCCAAGTCAATAACAGTTTTAGGCCTGGTTCTGCGTTTTAAACGACCCGACATTTTTTCGAATCCTTTCTTCTGGTTCTGCGATTTAAATGACACTCGATTTCTCAAATCCTTATTCCATCTGCATGCTATGCTTTGCTTTCCTTGACGATAATAAGAAGAAAAATAGGTATGGGCATCTATGCGTCCTCCATGGCGTTGGATAGCAAGAAGAAAACCATCCAACTGGTTCGCTCAGACGGTGATGTGGGGATCCTTAAAAAATCAGTGACAGCCGGCCAAATCATGAAGGACTTCCCTCAACATTTACTCTGCCACTCCGGCTCCTTCTACATCGGGCAGAAGACAACGGCGCTTTCTGAACAGGATGAACTGAAGGTAGGAAACAAGTATTTCCTTCTGCCCGAGCAGTTTTTCCAGTCTCAGTTAACTCTCGTATCGATTGCTTCTTTTATATCACCATCGTCTCCACCTATTTGCTCTGGTGGCGTATCAGGTGCCCTTCGCAGTATCGAACGTGCGTCTGCTCTTTGCCAGCCGTTTGAGATAGAGAGCAGCAACGTGGGCGGAGGCCGTCGGATCAGAGTGTCCCCGGAGTTTATTACAAAGATTATGGAGGACAGAAGGCTTAATTCCGATGAACAGGGCCATAGAGTCAGCCAGGATTCTGCAGATGATGAGCGTGGGCTCTGCAATACTCCAGAATTGAAGAAACAGTATGAGCAGTTAGTCCCGTCCAGAGGTCAATGCTGGAGACCAAAGCTGGAGACTATCACGGAAAAAGAGAAAAAAGTTAATATTTTTCCCCGTTGTTTTTGATTAATTCCACCATATATGTCGAGCGATATTTATTGCCTTCTTGTGCACATGAGTTTATGTTGTTGCCAGGAGCCATGATGATTACGCGTTATAGGTGTTTATGTTGTTGCCAGGAGCCATGATGATTACGCGTTATAGGTGTAGACAATATATCCGCCCTGGCAGCACTAATCTATCCTTTTAATGGCATTTAGGGTTGAGATTGGTTTTCAAGAAAAAAAGACAAGCCGGCCGTAAAGAAGAGTAAAAGTGATCTGTGTCTTGGAATTGAGAGCCATTCATTTTATGTTTCTACAGCTACTTTCCTGGGTTACAGGCTATGAGATTTCCATGCAATCATAGGCAGATTTACAGATTTTGGGTCACAGGCTTTGAGATTTCCATGCAATCATACAGGCTCTGAGATTTCCATGCAATCATAGGCGGATTTATAGGAGGGTAGATTTGTATAGTTATAGTTATTCATAATGTTGTTTGAATTTTCTGAAGATAAACTACAAACTTCCGTGCAGGATTTCCATGCAATAATAAGCAAATTTACATATTTACAAATTTTCATATAATTTTTTTATAGTTAATCATAATGTTGTTTGAATTTTCTGAAAATACAAACTATTGACGTTCAAACTGAACAGAAAATATTAGTAAGTCTACTAGTATTCAAATAATGGCAACGGCTGGTCCAGGGAAAGCAGCGGAAGGTTGAACAAACGAAAATTGAAAGTTGTACAAGAGGGGGATGGGTATTGGTATGCAGATTGATGCCATGATGGTAAATAGCAGTGCACAGCGGCCTTGTATATGACCGTTCTTTGGTTTCGATCCCATTAGGAGAATCACCAAGACTGGTCTTGAGATCCCAGTCGACGCTCCGTGCCCTTGCAGGCTAACGGCTCTAGTATTGTAATTGTTTAATTTAATGAAATAAGTAGCCAGCCAAGAAGTTTGAGAAGAAGCTCTTAAATGTTTAGAACACAAGATCTGCAATTCTAAACTGTGCCTGTGAGTTGCTGCTAGAAGCTATTTTCAGTTCAATAATTCAGTTCCTCTGTTTATATAGGAGCTCAAGCCGCATTTGTTAAGGTTGATAATTGCTGTAAACATTAACAAGGTAATTACTATCCCTTGTTAGCAGGTGATTATAGTTTTGGCTTAATCCCATTACTTTATTTCATAAGCATATAATAGAAACTCCCTTTTAAAAATGGGGTTGTTTCATTGTTCTATGAAATGACATAGAAATATAAATCTTCACTAAATCATTGAATGTGGAAATGGATTTAGTATGCTGAAAAATTTATGAGGTTTTCACAATCACTTAAATTTGAGGATCTAACAATTTTTTGTCAGATTTCTGATAAAGATCACCAAAAAATATAACTGTTCTATGAAACGGTTTTTATGACTAGAAACATAAATCTTCACGAAATCATTATGTTTTGTTGTTTAAAATTTATTTTTGAATGTAGAAATGGATTTAGCATGCTGAAAAATCTATGAGGCATTCACAATCACTCAAACTTGAGGATCTAACAATTTCTTGCCAGGTAAAGATCACCAAAAAATATAACTATTCTATGAAATGGTTTTTTTGGCCAGAAACATAAATCTTCACCAAATCATTATTTTTTGTTGTTTAAAATTTATTTTTGAATGTAAAAATGGATTTAGCATGCTGAAAAATCCATGGGACACTCACAATCACTCAAATTTGAGGATCTAACAATTTCTTGCCAGATTTATAAAAAAAATCACCAAAAAATATAACCTTAAAAAAATTATTTCTTAAAACATTTAGACTAAAACTTTAAAAATTATTTCACATTATTTTTTTTTATTATTATGAGTATTATTAGTTAACCTATAAAAATACTAATCTCATTTTTTTTGGTCTCAAGAAACATTTTACATAAAATACCAACTAGTATGTAAATAAATAAAACAAAAGTAGAAAAAGTGACAATTTTTTCCACGGGTCCTTTTACCGACTTTCCTCTCTCTCAGTTAACTGATTTTGTTTCAATTTTCGTTGTATTGCTGAAACGTTAACGCAAAATTAGGATAACAACAGCAATTATAAATGAGTTATATTGTAAGTCAAAGTTGGATTAATACATGCGCCAAGAACACATGATAGCAAACTAAAATTCCGGATCTGGAAGGTACAACAAGGACGTACTCCCAACATTAGAGTGCAGAATTCTCATAGACCAAAAAAGTGCGCAAACAGGATACCTAAAAAGATTGATACTGACTGATGGCAGTTTCATACCTAAAGGATTGGTACTAAGTAATGTCAGTTTATTACATGCAAGTTTCATCTATGTAACCTTATTCATTTCCTTGTTACTGGATTTTTTTTGGGGTTACTATGAGATATGGATATTATAAATGTAAAATAAATATTCCTCCTTAGTGTCTTTCAATAAAAGTATATACAATTCTTGTTGAATTCAAAGTTTTTTTATATAAGATGTGTAATTCTTTATCTATTCAACATAAACTTGACACATAGCATTTAAAATAATAATATCATAAGAAATTATTTATTTCAATATTAACTTTCTAGTAATTGAAATAGAAAAAAAATAATTTTTTATAGTTAAATACTTTAATGGTATCTTGCTTAGTTTAAATAGACGTGTAAATCTGTCCATGTTCAACATGGAATTGTGGCATATATATCACAATCAACTTAAATTTTTCTTTAACTCACAATGCATCATAAAAGTGAAAATGGATTATTAGCTTCCATTTCCCTTTTCTCTTTATCTTTTAGTGAGAATAGTCTTAATAACATTTTTTACACAACAATTTCAATATACTATAATCCTATGTTAAAAGTGTTAAATATAATGTAATCTCAACAGGCTGACTATACACTGCCAGCTGTCCTAGCCAGCTGTACTATCATTTCTTGATTTGCTTGAGCCTATTTAGCTCAGCTATTTTCCCTTTTCTAGAGAACTCTTCATATTCATTTTTCATTTTGTACTTTCTTGTTACATTCCTAATATACTGAATACAGTGTTCTGCTGTATTCTTTTCTCTGCATTTCTTGCTTCTCATTTTATCATGGCATTAGAGCTTCAACAGTAAGCCTTTCCACACAGTCTGAAGAGCAGTCGGATCCTCAAACAGCGCAGAGCTTTCTTTGTTCACGGAGGCATAGGACGCGAGCTACTTCACAAAGTCTGGAGAGAAAGAAGTTGTCCGCCATCCGCTCAAAAGATCGTAGCAGAAAGCATGCACAAGGTAGCAGAGCATGGTACGCTCGAAATTTTGAGGAGCATAAACTAAAGAAGGGAGAAATAATAAAGAATCCTGAAAAAAAAAAATAAAAAAATCGAGATCACGTCAAAGATTCACGAAAGACTGCAACAACAGGAAAAACGTTTAAAGAAACTGAGAAATTATTTCAAACTCATGAAAGATTACTGCAAGAGGCAAAAACATTTAAAGATCTCATGAAAATCTTGCAAATTCGTGCAAGATCTGTCAATCTTTACAAAAGCAGCAAAGAAACATGTCAAAGGAGCAAAGGATAGCATTCACAGCTGTAAGATCAGTCCTGCGAACAGATCTGAGGCATAAATCTAGTTCAGAAAGGGCGAGGAGAGTGCAGAGAAGGCGAAAGAATTTCATCCGTTAGATTTTGTGCAAAGGACCGATAGCCGTCGGATCCGGGAGAAAGTGCATGAGGTTTAGTCCTCTAGAGCACACAAGAGAAAAGCTGACTTGCGAAGTCACGAAATCCCGAAATCATTGGGACCATCCATCAAGGAGGACACGTGGTTAGATCTCGACATTTCACTTACTCACAGGGAGTAAAGGTCAGAAGACTGTAGTGAGAATTCGCGAATCATGAAATCACGATTCATTCTGAACTGTTGGATCGAGAAAGATAGTGAGTCGTCGATATGACGCTATCGCGAAATCGAGAATCGGGAGTTGGACGAGCAGAGGAGACTGCACTCCATACCCCGATACACAAAATCACAAAATCACTCAAAAGAAGATTTCGAGAGAGAATCAGGACCGTCCTTCTTAGAGGACAGGTGGCAGCAGATCCCGCGCCATCAAAATTTTGGCATTTCAGAGTTCGCAGTTTGGAGAGCCTCGTGACGAGAGTTCCAGAGTCGCGAAATAACGATTCACGAAATCCCGAAAGGATCTGACCGTCAGATCATAGGAGGATCTGGACTGTTGATTGTCCAAGGGAGATTTTCGGCACTTCGCACACCAGGAGTCCGAAGGACCCAGGATCGCTGCAGCCAAAATCCCAAAAAGGCGTTAGAGAGGAATGAGCGCCAGGATACTTCAGATTTCGGCATATTGAAGGACAGAGAACCGACGAAGGCATTGCAATTCCCCGAATCACGAAAAGCTGGTAGCACTTGAATGTTTAGGCGCGTGGTCACCGGTCGTGGTCACATAGATGGAGGCTAAGGGTCAATACAGGGCTGTCAAGCTCTCTTCGACGTTTCAGTGACCGGAAGTTGGAAAGACAAGAAATTGGAGGACTCCTATACCAAAGTTCCGAAGTGAGAAAGGTCGAAGCGACACTCGCGAAATCCTGAATTGCGCAGGAAATAAGTAAATACGAAATTTACCAAACATTTCTTTTATTTTTTGTTCAATTCTTTAAATATGGTGACTTTTAGCAATTTAGGACCTACTCAAGGTCTGATTTTTCTTGGAAATAATTATGAGTTTTGGTCTTTTCGAATGAGGTCCTTCTTGCAAGCACAAGAGTGTTGGGATCCAGTGGATCTTGGATATGTGGAACCAGATCCAATAGACCTTTCTGCCATGGCAAACCAACAGAGAACTGCTCAGGCAACATAGAGGAACAGAGAGAATAAAGCCAAATTCTGGATTCAAAATTCAGTGGATGACTCGATTTTTTAAAAAATCACAGGCGCTGGTACTTCAACACAGGCCTGGGACATCCTTAAATTAGCCTATCAAGGAAATGACAGGGTCAAAACAGTCAAATTGAAGACCTTAAGGACGTAATTTGAGACTTTAAGAATGACAGAGTCTGAAAATGTGGATTAGTTTATGACCAGAGTCATGGGAATCATAAACCATATCAGACTCACTAGTGAAGCCATCCCTGATCAATGCATTGTTGAGAAAGTCCTCATAAGTTTACCGAAGAAATTCAAAATTGTTGTTACAGCAATCCTTGAATCCAAGGATCTGTCACGTTTTTCAACAGATGAACTAATCGGTTCTCTAGTGCCACATGAGACTAGACTACATCTCATAGATGAGTCAATCACCAATGCCTTTAAAACTCAATTCTCCTTTAGTAGAGGGAGAGGAAGAGAAAAGGCAGAGGTCACCCAGGACGAGGGAGTAGTCCCAGTAACCCTCACTACAATGGAGGTCATAGACAACAACACTAGAATAAGAATTTCTAGCCTCAAAGAGGCAGAGGGAGAAGATCAAATGACAAATTAACCATACAATGCTATTACTAAAAAAAGTATGGGCACTATGAATCTGAATGCAAGAAGAAGCAAGAAGATCATCTCTCAGGCAGAGCACATGTGTCAAATCATACGAGAGAAACCTTAGGAGGTATGTTTCTCTCATGCCACAATATTGAAGAACAACCTAAAGATCTCTAGTTGTTGGACAGTGGTTGCAACAATCATATGACAGGTAACAAAGATTTACTTGCATGCATTGATTCTTCAATCTCATCTGATATTACACTTGGAAATGATTCCTTAGTCAAATTTCAAGGAAAAGGAACTGTACCTATTCTTACTAAACAAAATGTAAAGAATGACACAAACAATGTCTATCATGTTCCAGATCTGAAACATAATATGCTAAGTGTAGGACAACTCATTGAACATGCCTATAAGGTACTTTTTGATGGAGCATATTGCAGGATATTTGATAACACCCCTAGTAGAAAATTGATTTCTGAAATCTACATGACTCAGAATAGGATGTTTCCCCTTACACTCAGAACTGCAAATCTGAATCAAACATATGCACAAAGTGCATCCACCCCCAATGAAACTATGGTTTGGAATACAAGATTTGAACATATACCCTTTCAGAGTCTAAGTATTCTTCATAAGCACTTCATGGTCAAAGGTCTTCCTATCTTCAAAGAGCAAATTCCCCCATGTGAGTCTTGCATACTTGGAAAACATAAGAGAACTAGCTTTCCACAGTCCTCGACTCAAGCCAAACAACATCTCGAACTTTTTCATAGTGACCTATGTGGACCAATGCAAACAGAGTCCATAGGTGGTAGCTTTTATTTTCTAACATTTATTGATGACTTTAGCAGGAAAATCTTGATCTATTTTCTCAGACACAAGTCTGAAACTTTTGCAAAATTCAAGGAATTCAAAGAAGAAGCTGAAAAACAGAGTGGAAAATATATAAAAGCTCTCATGTCAGATGGAGGAGGAGAATACAACTCCAATGCATTTTCAAATTTATGCAAATCACAAGGCATTATCATGCAAACTACAACCAGGTATACTCCACAACATAATGGAGTGGTTGAAAGGATAAATTAGACAATAATGAACATGGCAAGAAGCCTACTCAAAGAGAAAAGTTTGTCAAATACTTTTTGGGCTGAAGCAGTAGCATGCTCAGCTTATCTCCTAAATAGATCTCCAACCACCAGTCTAAAGATGAAAGTCCCCCAAGAAGCTTGGAGTGGGACAAAGCTAAATGTTGCGCATCTAAAGACATTTGGATGCATAGCATACACTCACATACCTTCTGAATTAAAAAAGAAAATGGATGATAGAAGTGAGAAATGTATCTTTACTGGATACAGTGAAACATCTAAAGCCTACAGACTTTACAATCCAACCTCCAAGGAAATAATTCTCAGCAGAGATGTCAAATTTCTGGAAAATCAATTTTGGACAGAATCTGAAAATCAACAAATGGACAGTCAAAATACATTGTTGCCCAGTGCTAAAAACACAGAAAACTCAGGAAAACCAACACCTCAACTTGCTCTTCCAAGATTGCAGGTACGAGGATGACCTAAAAATTCTCAGGATAACTCAACTTCAAGTAGAGACTCATCCTCTGAAATTCAAAATCAGAGAACTCGAAGCTTGAGAGAAATCCATCAGCAGTTGGATGACATTGAACAACATCATCTTTTTGCAATAATGTCATGTCAACCTACATCTTTTAAAGACACAGCTAAGGAGCCACATTGGGTTCAAGCCATGAACCAAGATATTTACTCCATTGAGAAGAAAAATACATGGGATCTTGTTGATTTGCCAAGACACAAGAAGAGTATTGGTGTCAAGTGGGTTTACAAAACTAAACTCAATGAAAAAAGCGAGATTGAAAAAGACAAGGAAAGACTTGTTGCCAAAGGATTCTCACAACAACCAGGTACTGACTATGGTAAAAAAAAATCTCCAGTGGCAATATTAGACACTATAAGGACTCTATTGGCCATAACAGCCCAACACAAATGGAAAGTATACCATATGGATGTCAAGTCAGCATTCCTGAATGGTTTCTTAGAAGAAGAGTTGTATGTCAATCAACCACCTAGATTTGAAGTCCAAGAGCAGCCAACCAAAGTATATCAGTTGAAGAAAGTCTTGTATGGATTAAAGCAAGCTCCAAGAGCTTGGTACAACAAATTGACACTTATCTGATCAAAAGTGGTTTCAGTAGAACCCAAAATGAGCCAACTCTTTACACCAAAACAGGTCAGCACAGTAAAATTTTGATTGTATGTTTATATGTTGATGACATGATATATACTGGAAATCTTGAGTTAACCAGTTTTAAACATGCCATGCAATCTGAGTTTGAGATAACAGATCTTGGCATAATGAAATATTTTTTGGGGATTGAGGTTGATCAATCAACCAAAAGAATTTTTGTCTGTCAGAAAAAATATGCAGTAGACATCATCAAAAGATTACACATAGAAGAATGCAATCCAACAGAAACCCCTATACCCCTAGGCACAAAATTGAGCAAGAAAAATGAAGGCCCTACAGTGGACCCTACCCTGTACAAAAGTTTAGTAGGTAGTTTGTTGTATCTTACAACAAATAGGCCTAATATTATGAATGCAACAAGCCTTGTTTCCAGATTCATGGAATCCCGCAAAGATTCTCACTGGAAGATGGCGAAACGGATTCTGAGATAAGTTGGAGGAACTCTTAATTTCAGCTTATGGTATACTAAATCTAATAGTAATCAACTTTCTGGTTACACAGACAGTGATTTTGCAGGCAGCCTAGATGACAGGAAAAGCACCTTAGTACATGTTTTTCACCTGGGCACGAATGTATTTCATGGGCATCAAAGAAACAACCAATTATATTGATATCTTCTGCAGAGGCAGAGTATGTTGCTGCTACCTTAGCTTCTTGTCAAGCTGTGTGGCTAAGAAGAATATTGAAAGATATGTCACATACAGAAAATGATCCAACTCCTATCTTCTGTGACAATACCTCAGCAATTGCTCTATCCAAAAATCATGTGTTTCACAAGAAATACAAACACATTGACACTCGTTTTCATTTCATCCGCGAGCTAGTCAATAATGGTGATATTGCACTTCAATTCTGTGGCAGCTCGCAGATATCTTCACAAAACCACTAGGAAAATCTGTTTTTGATTTTCAGAGACAACACTTGGGCATCATCAGTGCTGATGTTTGGAACTGTTGAGTTTAAGAGGGAGTGTTAAATATAATGTAACCTCAACAGGTTGATTGTACACTGCTAGCTGTCCTAGCTAGTTGTACTATCATTTCTTGATTTGCTTGAGTCTATTTAGCTCATTTTGTACTTTCTTCTTACATTTCTAATATACTGAATATAGTTTTCCTCTCTGTTCTTTTCTTTTCATTTGTTGCTTCTCATTTTATCAAAAAGGGAATAATTAAAAGAGTGATACTTTTATTAACATAATGAATAATTAATTGTTTTAAATTATCTTTTATCACAAATATTTTTTATATCATTTTATTTTTGTCTATTCATATTTAATTTATTTTCTTTATATTCTACTTATGTTACATATATACTAGTGGGATATGTAACTTTCATTTGTCTTTAGTGTAATTATAATTGAGTTTGTTATGATTATTGGTGATGATTAGGTAGAGTACATAGAGTTTGTTTCTTATTTTGTAGGAAGTGGTTGAAAATAATTGGATTTAAGAGATTCTCTTCAACTAAATACTTCATAATTTTGTGTGAGATTGACATATTTCCTCAATAAATAGATCAAGGTAGTTATCTATCTTGAAACAATCTTCAGGTATTTAATTATACTCTATTTTTTCTGTTCAATAAATTGCTTACTTACAATTTTAATGTATAAGAATTATATCTACTCTCCCTCTCATATGATATCAAAATTATGTGAATGTTAATATGCCGTAGGAATAGATTAGCATGTAGGAGTAGATAAATTTCAAGTGGATTGCTGCTATGTGTTTGCAGTAATGTGAGATTTATCCATCATTTGAGTTCTGGTTATAGGTGAATGATAGTTGCATTAGTTCTCGTTTGATTACGAGGAGAGAAAAAGGTAGCACGGAGAACTGCGAGCCGAGAGAAAGGTAGCAGGGAAAACTGCGAACCGAGCTGGAGGAGATCTGCCGTTGTAGAGAGGAACCACTATCGCTTTGCTGAGAGAAGGAAGCCCGGGAGATTGTTGTAGGGTATATAACTGCCAGGCAAGCGCTGCTGAGTTAGGGCAGAGAACATCTAGACTACTCAAGGTGGCTTCACGAAGACGGATTGGAGCCACGCGCCTTTCACTTCCACATATTAAAATTTCAGTACTGATGAATTGTGTGTGAGACATATGCTGTATGACTGCAAGTGATCAATGTACAGCTCGACGAGGATCTGGAAGCACTCGTTTGTTAATATTGGTTGTTGATTGTGAATGGAGAAAGAAAGGAGTCGAGGAGGTTCGGGAATCAATTTCCCTGTATGCATCGAAAATGAATTTCGTCTGCATGTGCACAGATCCAAGTTCCCGCAGATGCAAAGTGAAATTTGACTGAAATGTGAGAAGAAGAAGAGATGCATCATCGTGCATATAGGAGGGACGGTAGTGGATAGCTTCCGTCAGTGGCATCAGCATCGCTGGAGCCTATCCTCTAATGCTCACGAATTATGAATGGAGAAAGGTACAATTAATTCTTCTTCTTTAGTGTCTGCATTACCTGTGGAAACCAGGGCAGTAGAGAGCCGTCGATTAAAGCCCATGCGCATACAATTTAGAAGCACAATGGGCGAACCTAATCCATCCAGGAAAGGCTCACTGGATACCGAATTCTTCATTGGATATGATGAGGCAAATTGAAAGAGCACCATACAGAAGTCGCCCATTGACAAAGCACTCATAGATATGAAGCAAAGGAAGTGTTTTCAGATTTGGATGGGCGAAAGAAAAGCATCCGGGTGTTCTGGTGATGCTGCAGGAAAACGTAAAGGAGCTCAAGTCGCCAGGAGGAAAGGGTTCTTCACCGGGCCAAGCATTCAACAAAGGGTGCATGTTCACACAATTCTATGTTATTATTGCTGGCATTGTGACCATCAATTGGTGTTTGATCATGCATTCCTGATGCTGTGGAATTTGTGCATTTTTGTATGCTAGCAGTTTGTTTGTTGATATATGAATGAGGTCGAAAGCATGGTTAAATTTTTGGATATATTGTTTTCTATTCATGATGGTGGAGAACGATTTAAAGGTAAAATTAAATGTGTTTTAAATTTATTTGGAGTTGTGAAGGTAAAATTAAATGTGTTTTAAATTTATTTGGAGTTGTGAAAAGAAGCATGTTGATTCTAGTCAATTTATGTTAAAACTTTAATCATAGTTAGTTAGTTTATCTAACTTTTATATAGTTACATGAGAGTTATGGTATATTTGTATTATATATGTATGTTTATGTACATGATTATTTGCTCTCTCATTAATGATAATAGAGTATACTTTTTCTGCCAATATTCTATTTATTTTTGTTTATCATGGTTTCTTGATTGCTTCAATTATTTTTATTATGTTTCTGTTGTTTTCTTCATTATGAATCTAATAGTGGTATCAAAGCAATGTATGATACCTATTTGCTTGAAAGCAATGTATGATACTGTGTGCTTGGACATTGACGAATGATTTATCAGAGTCTCTTTAGTCTTAAGGGACATGATCATAATTTTTCCTGTGCATGTTCCTTTTGCTGTACACATTGGGGAAGGTCGAATGATTATTGAAATTCCAGTAGCGAACAAAGAAGCAACAACCGGCATGAGGAGAACATTTTCTTCAGTGTGAGGAGGATGCCAACAATCAACATGAAGAAGAAGATTTCTCACACATACAATTTGAAAGAAGCAGTGTGTCCTTGGGGTGCGATCTCAAGTCTCGTGACGTGATGAAGCAAGACGTGATGAAGCAAGAGAATCATTGTCATTCAAATAGCTTGCAATCTTGGTGAAAGAATTGCGCATTGATTTTATTGTTGATTGTTTAAGAGGAACCGACCACTCTATGCATGAGCCTTCACTATACAAGAAGTTTGATAATGGAGAACAAGAAGTATAATAGTGCATGAAGCTTAGCTCCAACAATTAAGGTGAACAAGAAGTACATTTCAACGAAAGAATAAGAATCTCCAGTGGATAACAAGAAAGGCATTGGTTGTAATGAGACAATATATATAACTTTGAAGATCTGTTGGCACATCCAAACAAAGAATTCGAGATTCTGTTCGTGGATGGATCGTTGTGGGTAAGCAAACCATTATGAATTGTGTTTATTTATCCACTTCATTATATGTTTGTATTGCGGACATGTCAAGAACAAAGTCCATCCACCTCTTTCGGTCCTCTTCGTAGAGTTTTAAGGAGAGCCATGATGTTACTGTAAAGAAAAGACACCAATCTCTCTATCTACGATTGTCTATTGCATCTTTTTTCAGTGCAACTAGGCTAGCGGAGCCGATTGATAAGAAAGTCCAGTTGAAAGGCAAAGCCCGCATCGTAAGCTTGCATCAAATGATGGTTGTAGTTTAGAGTTATTGTGAAACCCTCTCGACATGCATAGAAGAGTGGTGAATATGCTCAGAAGATAATCAAAACGATCTTTGCTTTATCAACCTCAATGTAGTAATGGACCTACTTGAAATCATTGAGTACAAAATGGAATTACGGAACCGATTTTGAAACTTGCAAAAGGAAGCACCCTTGACTTGGTAAAGCAAGAACTTAATGTCTCTATGTTTTATTTTTATTCGAGATTTTAGAATTATTTTTTGAAAGATATTTGTAAAGTCTTTAAAAGTTGAACCTATAGTATTTAAGGTTAAGCCTTTGATTGTATGGGTTTGGAGTTATAATGCTCAACGGTTTGGTGTTAAAACTAAGTTGATCACCCATTTAAAGAGTTTTCGCATGTTAAAGGGATTAACCTTGCAAGTGATTTGTAATTGATGGTGAGGGATTGTCATTGAGAAAAGTGAAAGAATGAGTTTATATTTGATTTCTTTTGTATCAACACACTATGAAGTGAAGCGATTTCATTAAAGTAATTTTAAACTAATTAATGAAAGCAAGGAGGAAAGCTGCAAACTAGAGATCAAGCCATTTTTAAGGAAGACTTTTATGTGTATTTAAGGGGTTAAAAGGTTTTGTATGGAGGAGTTTTCTCCATTGATTGTAATTGGAGTTATAAGGGTTTTTGTTTTTCCTACTTGTAAAGGTGTTATAAGGGGTCCAACAAATTGCATATTTGTCTTTGCGTCCTTGACCCACCCGAAAATGAATAAGGGGGTCTTAGGATATTTGTGTGCATCTAATTCATTGGTTATCCTTTATTTTTTGACATTCATGCAACAAATGATCGCCCTTGGTATGCACAAAAAAAAGATACAGAATTGAATTTTGTAGCATCAACATACAAACACCGAATTTTGTGGCAGCAACATACAAACATCTCTCTTTCATATTATGCATCATGACAAGAATTGAAGAAATATTTACAATATTGCACACATTAATTAAATCAACTACGAAATCTACAATTGCAATAAACAAGTGAACTCTCAGTACAATGATTACTTGTTTACAAGTAACACACAAGAAAGTTGAGATGTTCAAACTTCAAAACACGTTCTTTGTCTGATACGATTAAGTTTGCTTCGACACCAACAATGTGATTTCAACAAACACAATGACATCAAGGATGAAAATAATGAAGATGCTCAGTTGACTAGTGATGACACTCATAAACATGAAGATGAGTTGGATCAAGTCCCTATGTCAGAAAAAGTTGCAGATAAATGTGGCAAAGAAATTAGAATTGTTCGACCCTGGGAAGAATTATTCTTTAAACAAAATTGATATGGACTAGGATGTGTAAAGGATGTTGATAAGATTTTCCATATTCCTAATTATAGAAAACCTATTTGCATTGTGAGTGGAGGATTTTTGAATGATGATAAGAAGACATAGCTTGAGGATATTGGTAACAAATAGGTACAAGATATTGTTGGTGATGATGTTGCTAATCAATTGGATAAAGAACCCATATAGTGAAAACACTGTCACCGGTTTGGCCATAATAAGTTAAACTGTTTTGATCTTCACCCATGCAGATTTTGTGGGAAGACAAATCACCTCTTAGTAAGGTGTCAAAAGCGCAAGTGGAAACATATTCATTTTGAATGGTTAGAGAATTGGCGTTGGCGTTTGGAAGCCAATTTATTGGAGCGTTCTTATCGACGGATTTATACACAAGTACAGTCGTACTTGATTGGAGATATTTCTACTGTTGACGGACATGAATGTTTTTCAGGATTGGATGATATAAGGTATGATCGAGGCGTCTTCTAAGTTGAAGATTGAGTCTCCAGACTCTGTTGGAAGATAGTTTGATTACCCTTTTCCACTTTCAAAGGGGGCATATCTCATTATCTATACTTCTCACTTTTCAATTGACAGTGGGGAAATTAGTGAGAAATTTCATATGTCAAGTTTCAGGACTTGTCTCTGTCTTGCATTTTGGATTTATGTCTATTCAGAATATGATTGTAATTGGGTGCATGGTCTTTTGTACCTGACACCCTTGCATTTTTGGTCCAAGTTGTAAGTGTTTCCATAGGCTGTTGTATTCCACATTTATTTAGTAAGTCCTTTTGATTCAGCCAACTGTATTCCTCTTGTCCATAGATAGGATGTTGTGTCAAGCTATGGCATCAACCATTGTGTAGCTTGATGGTGTATCAGAGACATTGAATATTCGATTAGGGGGGGGAAATATGAGATAGTAATCTTAGATTGAGGGACCAAAGTATGTGAATAGATGATCAAATAGGAAACAATCATCCAGTCTTCTCACAAAAAAAATCAGTGAAGTCAATGAAGTTGATAATGATCAAATCAGTGAAGTCAATGAAGTTGATAATGATCAGATGATAGATCAGTGTTTCGATATTCATCAGTGTATTTTCATTGAGGTTCCAAGTTTGATTTAGAGATTGTGAACATATGATCAAGTATGCAACCCAGTTCTTGGTATCTATTAGCACCAGAGGTCACCTATGGATTGCGGCAGAGGTAAGCCTAGTACCCATCAATTTTATGTGTCACGATAATAAATTAGGGTGGTCAAATGAGCGCAGACCCAGGAGAATATCGCTTTAAATCAGAAAACTAGCCCCGACATGCATGAGTAGGTGAGGTCTTGACCTAACTTTAGTCAGGAAGTTGAGTTTAAAATGAGAAGAGGGAAGACTTGGTGAGAATAGTGGACAAGACTGTTATGGCCATCATTCCTTCCAACAACTTGGAGAAGAAAAACAAGACATTGAAATGTGTTGAGATGACACAGTCACAACAACAGAGTGATCAAACATGCATCACAATGCTACCGTAAAAACTCGACTAGATCCTCCAATTCTGAGCTACTCAGTGTAAGAGGGAGAAGATAACAAAAGAAACTACTTAAAACTAGTGATAATATGGCTATGATCAAACCTACATCACAACCACACAAAAACCCTCAACTGGATCCTCCAATTTCAAGTGTTTTGACACAGTTGCTTACAAAGATATGAAAAAAAGCTGACTTTCATTAAACAAGAAGTCTCAAATATAGATACATAGCCAGAGAAACCAGTGCTTCATAAAAAATTTACAATATGGGAGCCTAGCTCAACCATCAACCCTTTGCAAAGTATCAAAATTACCCCTATATACTCATAGCCACTCGCCACTCACAATAGAGGAGTGGTTGAGTCATTACATTCAAAGCTTTACGTGTACATGATTTTTTTGAAGACTGTTCACACAGTCTCTTGTCTGACACGGGCTCATATCGACATGGCTCTTGCAGGGAAATGTGTCCGCAGGGGTACCACGAGTTGACTTCTAGAGACACTCCATGCCTTCCATTTATGGATTGAGCCAAGGTTTCAACCAGCTACTCAATTTAAATTGACTACTTTCCACAAGGAGTGGTCGAGACGAAATGCTCAGGAGATGACCACATGCCTGCTCTCTAAGGCTCGGAGGCTATCTTCCCTTTCTTCTAGCTCCACCCTCAATTTAACCTAGGGCCATGACTTGGTGCCTCTCTCCAAAGGCGTTTCAGGATTTCTCCTTTCAAGGATTCCCACATCACTTGTCTTAAGGATCCCCAATACAAGGCTTCACGAAATCGCCCTGCCCAAATCAACGGTTGGATATGCTTCCAAAACGACCATCAGGATCATCTCCTTAGCCGACTTTATCCGTCTGATGATTGAACAGGCACTTATCTTTCTCTAGGCCCGACTTCCATGTGACTATGGGTTGTGACCTCACGCTCATCCTACATCCTATTTCAGGTTTTCTCATTTCGTGAGTTTTCACCCCATATTGACTTCGATATCGCGATGCCCGAAATCACGAAACTATGGCTGAGATCGGCTGTCAGATTCTCTTCAAGATGGATGACCACGATCTTTCCCTTGATGATACGAACTGACCGCTATGCGATGAGCGCTACCCCCTTTCCTGGACCTGCTTCCTTTGTGACTGGGCACTAAGACCGTGGGCCTAATTCATGGGAGCTTTCGTGATTTCGCATTTTGGGAGGAAGAGATGTTGATCTGGGAAAACCTTTGATCCATGAAATCATGAAATTGGGGTTTCACAATTTAGGGTTTCGGGCTATGGGTGCCCTTGTCGACGAGAACCCCGAACTCCCGATTCCAAAAAATGCAAAAGTCAAATCAATGACCCTTTGCTTCTCATAATCGGACGATCGAGATAATCTCGCGACTTTGTACTTCGTGAGTCATCAAGACTCTACCTCATTTCTTTCTTGACTCATGAAATCACAAAAAACTGATCCAATGGTCCAGCTTTTTCCTTTGATCTCGGGCCTCTACCCTGACACTAATATTCGGGAAACTTCACGGCCATGACTACCCGATGCCCATCGATCTGCTCCATCGATGGATCCACGCCATTGAAAACTGAAGCTGCCTGCCTGCTTGTTTTTTGAGCCCGTAATGAACTTTTCTACGTGTTGCGCTTGGACGCTTCTTATGCAGGCCGCAGACTTGGATACCCTTTTTCCTATGACAAGTATTGGTGATAATATTTTGCTCCACAGTGGATGACATGCTCCTTGTGATATTCCAAGAACAAGTAGTTCCAGTCGCCTTAAGCATTGGGCTATGGAGTCGAGACCCAAAACATCCTGCTGAAAAATACAGGCTGAAAAGTAAAAACAAAATAAACATACATGCTCCAACGAGCTTATTTATGTATAGTCCTAAACTAATTTATTTTTTACTTGGGGCTAGGTGAAATAAAACTTCCACCATAGCCATTCAAGTAACTTCCTAATTGGAAGCTCCTTTACTCTATCAATGATCACTACCAGATGATGTAACTGCGACCGCAGAACGGTTACATGCTTCAACTTTCCTCCTAATACTGAGGTTAGGAGAAATATGGGTGGTTTCAAAACATAAAGGAAATACAATTCCATGTATTCCTTCACAGGCTCATAGCCCGAGTGACAAACTCCAGAAAATTTGTAACATGCATCCTTCTATGCTACACGGTTGTTCACATGTGGATAAATATCTCTGGTAGGTATAGGAGGGTGAAAGGATGGTGTAGACTGAATGATCTCAGGTGGTGGCTTATCGCAGAAAGGCTCTGGACAGGGGATAAACTGCCCCTTCTGTTGCTCCTCTAGTTCTTCTTCTTTTCTCTCCCAAGGGTCAGATTCATAATCATCATAAACAGGACCCGTGGGAAAGCCTAGCTCTTCAATCCACTGCTTAGTGTATTCTGCAGGCCTTGGATGGCTGATTTCCTCATAATATTATTCTTTAACGAACAAAGGCTAAGGCTCGACAGTGTGCTCTTGGAAGTCCTACATATGGGTGAAATCATGAAGGTGGGTTACACTTTTGCTTGTTTTATGACAAAAAAAACTGTATTTTCACAAGTTATTCAACTTCCGACATATAAAAGTATTTTTTTTATTTAGAATTTCACTTTACAGTAAAAACAAAAC
>ML787275.1:1181847-1194138 GCA_009831015.1 Picea engelmannii
AAAAAGCTTAACTATGGACTCCGTCAGGAATGTTCTTCTGGACCAGTTTAACGAGTGTGAAAGAATAAGGTCACTCGACAATCTTTTCAATTTTAGGGAGTCTGAAAAGAGCTTAACTATGGACTCTGGGGGGGTTTCTTTTTCGTAAATTTAGTCCCTCGGGCCCGAAAGAGGAATAAAATTATACCTGAGGATACTCTTCTAAAGAATCGGAATTCGATAGAGTATGCCTTTATTCGTACAGTTGACCGTCCGGACCGAAAAAGGGGTAAACTACCGCTAGACAGACGTGACTTCAAATTTCAGTTTAACGAGCGTGAAAGGTCACAAGATCGCTCGATAATCTTTTCATGTTTAGAGGGTCTGAAAAGGGCTTAAAAGGAGACCCGTTATGTTTTGGGAGTCGGGAGGGAAAACAAAGAGTGAAAAAGACCCATGCAAACAAGGCTCAAATTCATATTCAGGAAAGACTATACGGACTCCCAAGCCTATGATGTTGTCAGAAACGGCATGGACACCATAATGCAACCAGGAACTACCTAGGGCATCCATGTTTTGATAGGCTCTACCACCAAGTTGCAACACTTCTAGAGCAGATATGACGGTTCCGTGTCACAACCGGATGGGATCGATCCTATATCGTAAGAACAAAAGGCAACGAGATGCAACAATGGGGATGAAATCCTACCCTATATGCTCAGGTTGATTTTTGAAAAAAAATAAATTTTATGGACCGTCCTTATGTACATTTTTTTTTATTTTTTGAAACTCAATGAAAAATGTCCCAATACCTGATCAAATCCCTCCCACATCACTCCCGAACCACTCAAAATGGTTTTTGGTATAAAGAAACCGATAAAAGGGCCCAAAAAAGTGACAAAAAGAGGCCAAAAAGTCTATAAATAGAAGTTGGCAGCTCATTATCACCATTGCTGATTTGGAAATTGACTCTGGAGCCAAAAGACCCCCTTTGCCAAAGATCGTGATTCCGGGAGCTACAGTGGACGAAACGAACTTCTTCTTGGACCAAGTAAGTACAAATTCCCTCATCTTGCATTTTAATACGTCATTTATGTCTTTTAAGTTGATTTTGGGGACGGACGTCGACCTCTAAGAGGTCGGCCCTAGTAACCCGCGGGCTGTCCAAAGACAGCCCGCGGGGTACCCGCGCGCAGAGTCAAAACTGCGCGCGGGTACCCATGACTGTCGCCTCGACAGCCCGTGGGTTACCCCCGCGTGATGTCAAAATGGGCTTATGCAAGGTCTCACTCCCCCTTTTTTCTTTGTGATTTTTGCAGGATGTATGTTCATTGGAGAGAGAGAGAGCATGAGGTTTCCAATGAGGCAGTGGCCGCAGATCCGAATGTTATGGCCGTGCTGACACAGTGTGGTTTGGTGAAGTTTTTCTTGTGTCCATTCATACGTGCTCAACCCAGGCTACTGAATGCCTTGGTTGACTATTGGCACCAAGATGCAGAGGCATTTATGATAGAGGGGCAATCCTTGGTGCCCACCACCGAGGACATTTACTTTTTGACAGGCCTCTCGAGGAGAGGGGAACCCGTCAATCTTCAGACTTTTCCTGCGGGGCCGAGCAAAGTCTCGAAATTGATAGCAGAGTACTGCGAGGCTGGGACCGACCCGAGGCCTTCTTCGGTGTCCGTTGATAGGATCACCAGCCTCACCCTACAGACCATTTTATCGCTCATTGGGCGGATTACCGGCTCTGCAGCTGTGCATCAGGCTTCGCGTGCACAGATGAACTTCTCCATTCAGTGCATGAATGCACAAATTTTCGATTGGAGTACCACATTGTTAGAGAGCATGAAGAGGCAATTGACTGATTGCCGACAGCGGATACACATGAACTTCGGGTTTGGGACCATCCTGTGTTCGTTTTTCTTCGAGAGAGTTCCATGCTTCAGTCCTCGGCTGACAGTACGAGGACACCTGGCGACTTTCCCCGCAGTATGTAGATGGGCAGCATTACTGCCGCGGCAGGGTGGTGGAAGGACCGTAGAGGCCTTCAACGATGACTTTTTTGCTTGGTTGTCACAGCATATCCCCGCTATCGAGGACTACCCACACGCGGGGATCGACTTTTCTAGGGATCCGGCGATACCAGTGCCTCCTGGTGAGGAGCGAGCGAAGATGGGTAAGTCTCCACCTGTACAGTTTTTTTGTTTGCATATGTAATTTTTATGTCTTTTTATATATATATCATGTTTTTTGTATCACAGAGTTTTGACGGGTGAACTTTTGTTTTGTGTGCAGATGTGGGACCCGTGCGACCTGCCGATTTTGCACGAAATAGGCACCGCCCACGGCCAGAGGCCGCAGCTGCCGCCGCCGGGGGAGCAGCAGTGGCAGGGAACCTCCCAGCAGGGGAGGCCGAGAGGGTTCTTAGGTGGGTTGAGCGGAACTTCACTGCGCTCACTCACACAGTTCCCATGGCAGAGATAGAGGACTTGCCGCCCTCTATGCAGACTCATGTTGTGGGGGCACCTCAGACATGGGTCCAATTGTTTAGGTGTTTAGCCCAGGCTGTACATGATTATAACAGGGCCCACAAGTCCTGAGCAGACTTGTAGCCTTTGATGTGCCTCGAGCACCGATATGTATATATATTTTTTGAGGGATTAAGCCCCAATGACTCGTTATGGTTCCCACTTTTTGAGGCGCTTGCGCCCATCTATGTACTCTGAGGATTTTATGATATTTATATATATGGTTTTTATTTCTTTTCTGTGTCTTATGGATGGTGTGTACAAAAATGTATTTACATGTGGTTGATCATGATCTTCTTTATGTGTGAGCAAGATGTCAATCTAAAATGTGATTAGCTAGAGTATCTGTGATTTGATTTAGACTCCTAGGAACATGAAAATATGTAATATAATCAAAGTTGCGTTCCAAGAGACGTACCCTAAGGAATCGTCGGTGTAAAGTAGGATCGTGCACACGGTATATTCTGTTCAGCTGCGACACAACCAGTTGAGCGTCTAAATAGACCCGGAGACGAGAGATGCCCAATGACAAAGCGTCACAAAGCAACTCAATAACTGCGCTATACTCAGGAACATTGTTTGTAGTGTCACCTAAGCATATCCCTCCAGAAGATAACAACTGACCCTGTGGTGTAAAGATTACCCAAGTTGCGGAGGCAAGCCTCCGTGTGTGTCGACTAGCACCGTCCGCATACCCAATGAACACCTTGGACTCACTTGACATCTTCCATAGTGACGAAAGATAACATTAATGACACGTCCATGACACGTTTTTTTCAAAAGAAACGAAAGAAAGTTAATAGCACAAAGACTATACATATGTTACAAAAAGTTACCCACAGTGACCGTTCTATGAGTAATACTTCTTGAGGTAGAGCCCATTCCTAGGCTCCGCCAAATCATTCCCTTTAAAATCGACCAAACGATAAGAACCCTTCTTTAAAACCTCCTTAACAATGAAGGGTCCGAACCACATGGGTTTGAACTTTCTTGCCCCTAGGGGGTCCTTATCTTGGTCATAAACCAGGACAAGGTCGCCCTCAGAGAAAACCCGAGGATGAACGGACCTATCATATTGACACTTAACCTTACGTTTATGAGCTTCGTTGGCTAGTGTCGCATCACGACGCTGTTCATCAAGCTGCTCAAGGTGTACTAACCGTTCTTCAAGCGGAGAAGTGTCTGGAAATAACTGTACTGCCAATTTCAGAGATGGAATTTGACATTCGATGGGAAAGACTGCCTCCAGCCCGTAAACGAGTTGGAAAGGTGAGAAACCGGTTGCAGTCTTAATGGATGTTCGGTAAGCCCATAATGCCGAATATAACATCAAATGCCAGTTTGACTTGGCTGAGTTGATGGTGCACTGTAGCATTGTCTTAAGCGTTTTGTTAACAGCTTCCACTTGCCCATTGGCTTGGGGGTAGTAAGGTGATGAGTGTTCTTGTCGTAACCCAAGCTTTGATGTTAACTCAGACATCATTTGGTTTTGAAAGTGACTGCCATGGTCAGTGACAATCTCTCTTGGGACGCCGAACCATGCTATAATTTGGTTAAATAAGAAGAGAGTTGCAGTCTCTCCATCATCTTTGAACGTTGGCATAGCTTCGACCCACTTAGTAAAGTAGTCGACAGCTACAATGATATAGCGGTGCCCCCTGGAGGACAGGGGGTTGCGAGTAGTATAATCAATCCCCCACTTAGTGAAGGGACCAACGGTGATAACAGGAAACATGGGAGTTGGATGTGCCCACATATTCCGTGAGAAGATTTGGCACGGATGGCACTTCTTGACCGACTCGATACAATCTTTTACAAGTGTGGGCCAAAAGTAACCTGCTCGTAAGATATTTTGGGTTGTTGCCAACTTGGATAAGTGACCGCCACAAGCTCCTGTATGACAATCGTTGAGCACTATGACGGCCTCCTCATGAGTGAGACATCGGCGCAGAATGCAGTCTACACCTCTCCGATACAAAGTATCATTGAGTATGAGATAGTTCTTGGCCTGATGGCGTATCTGCCGATGCTCATCACGAGAAGCAGAGGTGGGGAACTTCAAAGTCTAGAGATAGATCAATATATCTCCGTACCAGGGGTCTGACGATTCAATCAAAAACATATCCCCCCGGATAGGCGATTCCTCAGGCACAACGTCACCTGACTCAACCGGAAGTCCCGAAATAAGTTCTGCGAAGACCAATGACTTCTTGGACTTTACTGAAACAAAGTCTAAGTCAAATTCTTGGAGGATGACCATCCATCTACTGATTTTTCCACCGATAACCCGTCATGTCAACATGTATTGAAATGGATTTACGACAGCTACGACGGTGGTCTTGTGAAACAGAACATAGTGACAGAACCGTTGAACAGCATGAACTGCCGCCAACGCAAGATTTTCGAGATGGGTATAATTAAGTTCCGGTCCCACGAGGCCTCGGCTCAGGTAATAGATCACGCATTTAGAAAATGAATCATCTTCCTAAACTAAAACCATGCCTATGGTTGACTCTGCGACAGCCAGATATAAGAGGAAATCCTTGTTATAATTCGGTGGCCGTAGCAGAGGTGCGGTTGTAAGGGCACGTTTCAATGTGTCGAAAGAGCACTGCGTTGCTTTGTCCCAAAGAAAAGGAATGTCTTTCTTCAGTAAATGCATGAAGCCCTTGGTGATTTCAGCATAGTTGGCGATGAAGCATCGTAAGAAGTTCGCCTTGCCTTGAAGACTTTGAAGTTGTAAAATTGTGCGTGGGGGGGGCAACTGGACTATTGCCTCCACCTTAAGAGGATCCACCATGATCCCCATTATTGAAACGATGAAACCTAACAGTCGTCCTGACGTGACGCAAAAGCTGCACTTGTTGGGATTCAAGCGAATCCTGAAGTAGCGACAGCGTTCAAAGATTAGTCGGAGGTGCATAGGATGATCCTTTCGTTTGCGAGAGCGTGATGCTAGATCATCTAGATAGGCCTCGAATATATGTTTGAGGTCGTGAAACGCAAAAGACATGGCCCACTAGAAAGTTGCTCCAACATTTTTTAGGCCAAAAGGCATCTTACGGTAAGAGAATGTACCCCACGAACAAATGAATGTCGTTTTGTGTTGGTCCTCGGGTTTGATTTGGATTTGGTTATAACCCGAAAAACCATCCATGAACGAAAAGGATTCACAACCGCCGCACTCATCAATGATCTGGTCAATGAATGGGGTTGGATAATTATCTTTCGAACATGCCTTGTTCAAATCACAAAAATTGGTATAGACACGAATCGTGCCTTGTTTCTTATCGACTGGCACGGGATTTGACACCCATTGAGTCAAGTGAATAGGGTATATGAACCCTGCTTTAAGCAATTTCTCAACCTCAGCTTTGATGGCTGCTGCTTTCCTAGGATTAAGTGGACGAAGTTTCTGTCGAATAGGCTTAGCATCAGGATACGTAGTGATCTCATGTTCAACTATTTTTGGATCGATGCCTGGCATTTCCTCATAAGACCAGGCAAAAACATCGCGGAATTATTTAAATAGATCCGTGTAAATCTGAATCTCTTCAGGGGAGCAATCCGCTCCGATGAAGACATTCTCCACGATGTCGGGGTTTCGAGAGATATTGATAGGTATCGTGGCAGTGATAGTCGCCATATTTCCCTCAGCATAAATATCCGGTGTAGCTAAGAGGTTAATGGGACAAGGCTGATCCCCCGTCATGGTGATGGTGAATTCTCCTGCCTCGATTCGGTGTAACTCTGGGAGGAAATATGATCTGTGATGCAAATCATCCCAAGGTCTGTCCGGACCAGTCATTGCTTCAATTATAGCTTTGTCCAAAGGCAAGACTAAATCTAACGAATCGGTGTCGACAAGAGAATCCTGAGCCCAAATAGGCTCTGGAAGCGGATCCAACTCTTGTGCGGGAGTCAGATCGGGGGTAGCTGAAGCTTGCTGGACTAAAGAGTACGTTATTTCAGCAATCGACAAGGGCATGGACATGCCAGGGTTCCCTGTCGCATCCATCGTGGCTGATGGGGAAGGAAGAATCCACTGATCTTCAAAGTAAGTCGTGTGGAACGACGAAACATGGAAAATCTCAGCCTTGTGGTGAGTTGATATAAACTTGACATCGCCTTGAGGAGGTGGGTAATCAAAAGTACCCATCAAAGATGGGCACAAACCAACTCCTATGTTAACGACACCGGCTTGAGGATTATCTACCATGGGAACCATGGATGCCCCCAAGGTTGGGTCAGGCCGAGAGAAGGACAATAGATCTATGGTCACTATCCGGCCTTCATGTGGAAACAGGAGGACTCGAAAAATTTTAGCGACCACCGCTTGCATAGTATAAGTCCAACTACGACCTAACAAGAGATTGTAGTCAATGGGGGCATCGACCACCTCTACTCGACACACACGGTCTTTCCCCCTAACTGCATAGAGAAAGAAGGAATGATGCCATGTGGTCGGAAAGAACAACCGTCGAATGCAGTAAGGAGAGTAGGTGATGGAGACAACTCGGGCTGACCGATGGCTTTCCAACATGCTAATGACATAACGCAAGTTGAAGCGCCCTCGTCGACCACCGTACGGTAGATATTTCGTGTAAAATTTTTTGTGGGGTGAACCACTACTATCTGAAACACGACGTGGTAAGGCAAACGAGGTTTCAAGTCAGTCGTATCTAACATGATGGTACCTGGGTTACAAGTCTTAGTAGAGCCTAAAGCAGTCAACAAGGCTTTCCTCTGAGCAGGGCAACTTTGGAGGACCTCCAAAGCAGACATAGCACAACGGGTTTGTGATAAATCTTCCACCACAGAGTAATTCTGGGTGGCCCTTGCGTTTGGATTGTGAGAAGCCCTCTTAAACACACCCTTTGGAATGTGTGTCATTGTTTCACCCAACGTCTTCTCGATCTGTAGAGGAAGAGATGGGATTTCGGCTTCTTTTCCCTTCTCAGAGGCGCTTGGTTTGCTATAGTCGTGTGCTCTAGTCGTTATGAAAGCATCACTTCTAACCATGTATAAGTTCGCGAAAGAGGGGTTATTTGGAGGAGGGCAATTTTCCTGGCTGCCCCCTTCGCCACTTACAGAGGCTTGAGTTAAATTTTACCCATGCTGAAAGGGATTAGTCAACACGACTTGTTGTTGCTGTGTGACAAACTTCTGGGCCTCTGCAAGTCGAGGACATAGATGGGTTGGGTGGTCTTCCGCACACAAGTTGCATGGATACCTCGCCTTCCTCTTTTCCGTGGTGCCCGTGCTAGCATTATCAGTTGGTTTTTTATCCCCCTTACCCCGCTTGCATTGTTTTTTCTTTCCTTCAGGTAGCTGGTTGGCCTTTGGGTTAGTCGTCTACATGGAGTGTACTTCCGACGTTTGGGTAGGAGGAGCAGCCAAAGCAGTAGTCTGGCTGGCCACTGAGTGTTGTATACATAACTGTTGCAATTTTTTTGTCAATTGCTCAGCGGGCTTGGTTTGTGCCGAAGCAATGATACCATCGGCATGTGGTCCGACTATCTGTCTGGTTTTCTCCAGTATCGAACATGGCGCATCTGGTAAGATGTTGTATAACAAACCAGACTGAGAGTAGATAATCTCAAACTGTTGAGCCCTCATAATGGCGTCTTCTTCAGAGAAAACTCCAGACGTTGCGACGTCTTTGGACAACTGTGGGACCAAGGACTTAATGAACCATTCCAGCAAGAATGCTGGTGGGACTGGTACTTTGATAAGACTCTTTCGGCATCGCCACTCTCGAATATGATCTGAGATATGGTCCGCTATCGTCTGCTCGAAATTGGCTAGCAATTCTGTGCCAACATCGTATCTTACAGGTAACTGGAAATGGTTAAGGAAGACCATCGCCAGTTCGCCAAAAGTAGAGTATCGTGAATGATCTAGCTCTATGTACCATTTCGCGGAACTCCCAATGAGAGTGCGTTGAAACAATCGCAACTGAACGGAGTCATCTTTCAGTGAGTTCGATGAACACCAAAGGTGGAAAGTAGTCACGTGATCACCTGGATCTTCGTTAGGCTTGGCCTCGAACTTTGGGATGTCCGAAGGCAACTTTGTCGGCATAGGAGGCCAACGCGGATCATGACAGATAGGATCATTTAACAACCGTGTCAAATATGGCAAGTGTAACGTTGCCAAGAATGGTAGTTTTGGTTGCTGCTGATAGCCAGGATAAAGAGGTCCTGGAGTTTGACTGACACCAGGTTGCCAGGAAAAGTTTGGCTGCTGGCTGGGGTTCTGGTAGAAACCATGGCCCGGACCAGCGTAAGGGTTTTGCATCTGAGGAGACATCATTTTCTGATTCCCCATGAAGGACATGGGATGTTGGGCGTTCATCGTGTTCGGCGGACTTTGGGAAGGATTACCCCATGCCGGTCCCGATGGGAGAGGCATAGAAGTCTGTCCGGGGTTCCATTGACTGTGGAAAGAATTACCCCAGATCGGCATTCCAAAGGAAGGAACAGATCCTTGTCCTGAGTTCCAAGGTCCTGGTATGTTTTCCCCCGGCGCAGGAATAGTACCCTGTGCTGGTGTAGACTGTCCAAAAATGGGTGTGCCCCCAGCTGGGAAAGCAGCGGATGTGAAAGTGTTATTACCAAACGTCCCGTTCCAAATAAACAGTGACGAACCTACCGGCTGAGTTTGCGCAGGTGTTCCTTGACTCCCTGCTCCAACTGGACTCGTGTGTGCAGGCTGCCCGGCGGACTGCTGATGCGGACCACCGAGCGACGGGGACGAAGGAGGGATGTGACCTCCAGCGTAAGGAAAAGCATTGAAAGGGACAGGAATGCCCCCAAGTTGACCTTGCAGGGGAGCATTAGAGCTCCCTGCCCCCAGACCCAAAGTCTGTAAAGTGGAGTAAGTGAGTACAGGGCTTGTACTCGAACTAGGCATACCGTATGAAAACGGAGGGCCTGTCGCACTAGGTGTGTAAGGAGGTGTGGCCGTCGCGATAGATGGGGTCGGTCCACTGTGCAACGTAGTTGCGGCCGAGACCATGGTGGCCCGGACCGTCGACAAAGGTAAGTTAGGAGAAGCTTCTCCTGTGGTAGCAACAGTGATGGGAATGGAAGAATTCCCAGTTGAAGTAACAGAGTTTTGTTCCATCACTGGGTTAGGCACTGACAGGCGTTCGTAAAATTGAATTGGCACAATAATATCTGGCCAAGTATCAGTGTTTGAGGTTTCAACCAATCCAAGATTGGCGATTGATTCCTCGGGGGGTTGTTCGGGATCAAAAGCCCCGGTTGCTTCGAAAGACCCTTGATGGTCTAGCTTCCGCCTCAATGGTGGCGGGGGTGGCTCCAGTATAACCGGTGGTAGGCCCAGAAGCCTTCATGACTAGCGGAGCTCTAAATCCTCCACTGTGTGAGAAGATTCATGACACGCTAAGGTATTATACACACACAAACAGTAACACTTGCTAAAAGAAAGCCCCTAGAAGATAAATCAAGCAAGCACTAAACTAGTTGGAAGAACAGTTACAACAACCACCGCTAGAGAAACTTACCGGTGCAAGTGCAACTCGAATACGGAAGCACCCTCTGGGTATACTCTGCAAAGCGTGGCCTGATGTCTGTCCTATGTACCGCGGTATACCCCCGCAGTCACCCGTGTATGTCCCTAGAAAATATCGGCAACTAGTTTGCCAGCACGTGAACAGTCACCAGGCGGGTACAGTCGATAGTCGGGTAGACCACAATGAGCAGGGTATCAAGCCCAAAACCTGTCAAGGGTATTGAGAGAAAATGGTCCGGAAGATGACTGAGGACCTCGAACAGATTCGAGACCCATGAAGCTCCGTGGCAAATGCAAATGACGGAATCCCTTAACAAATCCTCGATATGTGTTCTCCACAACACTCAGTCCAGCTTTGGAGGCGTTATCTCCGCTTCCTTTCCTTACGCGACCTCGTGTTTAGCCCCTGTGTTAGAGGGGGGTCCCGGATAACTTTCTGTAACTGGACTTCTACACTCCCTATTGACAGACTCCAATGTTTAGTTTGGGTGGCCTTGGAGAATTTACTCTCCAACCTATTCCAAGGCCCTAGTCCTGAGCTAGTGTATGCACCCTACAAACAAAAAGTCTACTTGATTTTAATTAGCGTTGCTTTTAATGGGCTTCTTAAGTCACAAGGTATGAAAGTGAAACTGATGGTATGTAAAAAGACTCAAAGCAAAATGAACAAGAAATGCTTGGAAACAAAAACTTGTACAAACAATGCAAAAACCAGCAACTTTTCAACAAGAAAGACTTCTTTTATTTTTAAATTTACTAAGATCTCATGCAGTAAATATGAAGGACTTTCGCTCAGATCTGCGAACTACTTATACTCTAAATGCACTGCAAAAACTTATGCAAAAAGACTTCTTCCTAGCTACTGATGCAACAACACAATATTCAAACCAAGAAGAAAATGAAACAAGATATATATTTTTTTTATTTAATTGCAAAATGACGCAATAAAGGGAAAATGACGACAAGCAAAAAACTAAGAAAACAAAATAAAGTTCTGGCTTAAAGTGCAAATCGCAAAAGAATCAGAGCAGAGATGCAAAAAGCAATCCAGAAAGCACCAATTCTAACACTTGTCTAAAAACCATAAAACAACAAATTTTTCCTTTTGTCTTTCCTATCAAAACATTAAATAAGCAAAACACAAGCTGGGGATATGAGTCCCTAACTTATTGACTGTGCACCCTAGACTCCAAACCCTGAAAGGAACACTTCTCACCACAGGAGGGGATGACTGCCCCACCCAGGCTGAAAGGCAACCAGACAGACCCGCGACTATCACTAAGACAGCACGCGTTCAAACGCGTGTTGAGTTATATCAGCACGCGGGTACCCGCGAGAAGAACTGAAACAACCCGCGTGTATGTATAAAATCAAAGAAAAAATCAAACACAGGTAGCCCATACCTGAAAGAGGCTTCTGGTATTGACAACCAGGGTCTCTGAAAGGCTTGGATGCTTCTACTTCAACAGAAAAGAAAAAATTTGCAAAAAGAAAACAAATGCAAAGAATAACCAACACAACGAGGCAGACTAAAAGCAAGACAATAGACTAACCAAGACCCAGACAGGATCCAGAAAGCCCCCTGAGAAGGTAAACTTCTGACAGGGAAGAGGAGACCGCCTCTTAAGCTTTCTGGGCTCTACACGCTACTGAAACCACTACAACAGGCGTTCAAATGCGGGCTGTAGAAGGTTAGGGCATGGGTTACACGCGTGCAGGCCTTCTGCAGGCCGTGTGTACCTCTGTGTGTCCCGAGAATAAATGTCAAGCAATAGTCAAGGAAAAACTGGTATAAATAACCAGGTTCCCTGCTGGCTTTTGACCTAACAGAAAACAAAAAACAACAAAGAAACATAAACTTTATTTCTTTAAAACTACCCAAAAAACCTTTCAATGAAATTTGGAAACCCTAAGAGTAAAACTCCCTAGTGGAGTCGCCAATTCTATTGTGGGGAAATTCTACCCTATGGACTAACAAGCTAGGGTTTAAACTTGAATGCAGATCATGACCCTTCAAGAATTACTTTTAACCTTCTACCCCAAACCTAAAACCCTTTTTCACAGGCAAACATGAGAAGAACCAACTAACCTTTTTATCGACAGTTGGTGTAGATCCTCCGTTGAGCTTTATCCCATTGCTTCTGCTGCTCCTTCCAAAAAGCGATCCTGCAATCAAGACAAAACTACGCATGCATGCTATTGTTCTACTAGAGGATTAGAGATTAAACATAAATCAAATGAAACA
>ML787275.1:1204755-1214855 GCA_009831015.1 Picea engelmannii
TTTTATGCTGTCGAAATTGAAAACTGGACTGATTGCTTGTGAGGAGTTGGGGATTTTCTCAGCTGTATTAGAGTGGTAGCTCAGCCTTGGAGGCGATTTGGGAAGCTAGGTTACTGTCTGGATTGTGAGTGGCCCCTTTGCGGCTCGGGGGGCTAAGGGGGAAGCAGAGTACCCCTAGCGTTTGGCTGGGAGGTACCGGTGTAGTCTGTACGGTCGACGAGCGGGAGCATCAAGGAGCACGCGGATGCCATCCGAAGCGGGCGAACAGGCCAAGGTATGTTTTTGTTTTTCTTGAATGATAGTCTGTGTTTGCGTCTGAAAATTTAGATGGCTGTAATCATACATCTGATTGTTAAGACTGAAATTTTGGTATATGCCTAAATCAATTTCTGGAAAGTTAGTTTTGTTCTTTAATCCAAATTTACATATGCGAGTCAATGATTCTACCTGGTGCTTAAAGTCCCAAAGTTATATGACAAATATGACTAAGTCTGCATGTGTGAATGCTTAAAGTTTTGTGATAAAGATTAGTTTAAAATGGTTGCAATGAACCTCAGAAATCGACCCTTTTTATGCTGTAAAAATTTAGCAGGGCAGTTTATGGTTCTTTCGTTTTGGCACAGTTTTAGGGTTTCTGGTAAATTTGTTTTGGGGTTTAAGGTTATTTCATTTTTTTATATTTGGTACCGTTTTAGGGTTCTGGTAAATTTGTTTTGGGTTTATGGTTATTTCATTTTTTATATTTGGTACAGTTTTAGGGTTTCGGTAAACTTTGTTTTGGGTTTATGGTTATTTCGTTTTCTTTTATATATGGTTCAGTTTATGGTTTCTGGAAAATTTGGTTGGGTTTATGGTTACTGCATTTGGTCCCTGGGCAAATCATTTTTCCTTCTTGCACGCCGTAGGTGGCTGGCGATAGGCTCTGTGGGGTGTGGTTATAAATTTCGTGGTGGTTAAACTCGTTGGGCATTTTTTTCTTTTTACTGTGGGCATTTCATTTTAGCATATTACTGTCATCTATTTCTAAACTACTGTCATCTCGTTGTAACTTACCAACCATTCGCTTTTTTTGGGGCATTCCATCTTCGGTTACGGTGGGCATTTGTTTATTGTGTTTTTTACATTTTGTCGTGGGCGTATTACATTGTCGGGGGCGTCTTGATGACTGTGGGCGGTTTAGATTCTTGGGCATTTGCCTTCACTACCATTTTACTTTACAACCCAGAAATCAGGAAGGATATGCATTCACTGCCATCTTAATTTATCCCCAAACTCTTTCTGGGTTATTCTGAGTTTTGCTTATGAACTGAAAATTATGGAAAGAGAAACGAAACCACTGATATATTTAAACCCGTAGGAGATCCCTTCTTAAACTGCCTTTTAGAAAATCGACAAGACAAAATTATTCTAGAGAAGTGAAAGCACCCAGAATTCGTCTTTAGAATGGACTCCGAGAATTAGACAGCTGAGCTGAATCTCGATAATTTCATAAACATTTATTCTTTATTCATATTTCATATTTTTGCTCGCTATATTCATATGTGGAATCTATGAAAGTTTTGTACTTTCTGATATTATTTGACTGGGATGACCGCCACTCAGTGTTAACATAATTCTTCGCATCGGGAGCAGATATGGTCTTGCATCCCCTTGTGTTAACTTCCTCCTTCTTGTTGTCTGTCTGATATTTCATATTCACGCTTCTCTGTGTCTACATCTGATATTTCATATTCATGCTACACCACCGAGTGATTAATTCTGATGACTATATACATACAGCGTATAAACTGACTTATGTGTTTTTGAAAGGGTTAGTAGAGAACTTTCAGAAATCCTTCCAACAATGAATTTATCTTTATTTTTATATTAGTTTCCATTAAAATGTTGGCTCATCAATATGTACTCTGTATTAAAGTATTTGATGTTTTATATACTGCGATATATATCTTCAGATGTATCATATATTAAATATAACATAACTTTAATCCAACCGAACGACTGTATATAGATTGTGTGGTCAATATAATGAATATATATTGTTAAGGCAACCGGAAATGTAAAGTGCAATACAAATGCAGTTTTAATATAGCGTGTTATGATGGAAATATAAAATAAAAATAAGTCATATAAATGTAGATACTGCTCCTTTTCTTCGCCGTAGTTAGTCAACATACCTAAATCGGGCCCTTGTATTCCTGTCATGCTATCGGGGTGCCGAGAAGCACTTAAACCATTTAGGGTAGACTCTTTTCCATAATGGATGAGGGGTTGAGTAATTCCCCTTTTTTTTCGTTTAAATTAACCTTTTATGGTCATGATGACTACAGGTAAGGATAACTTGTTTAAATTGACCTGTTGATTGAGCTGTCTCGTTTTCCTTGATTATGATGGAATATTTCTGCTTTTCTTTCCCTAACATCTGGACATTGATTTATTCTACTAAATTAAATGGTGATATTACAGCTGTCCTGGCGATGTAGTATTATAATGATTAGTTCTGTTTCATTTGTTTTTTTTTCTCCCCCCAAAAAACTTGATATTTTTATATTCCCAAATGTAATGGATGGTAATGCGTAGAATGAGATGTTAATGCAATTATAAAATGCAAAAGTAAAATACAATATCAATATTGTTATGGTAAGTTTTGTTGTAATGTGACCTCGTTGTTATCTTAAATGGCAATTATAAAATGCAATTACAAAATGAATTATTAAATTCCAATATTAATATTGTTCTAAGAAAGGTTATGTTGTAATATGACTTTGTGGTTATCTTGAATGGTAAGAATTACGGCTAGTATAAAAGGCGATAATAGTATTGTCTTATGGTAAGATTTCGTCAATTGTTGGGAATTATGGCGAAAAAAAATATGTATTGCGGATATTGTTTCAGGTCAATGCTATTAAAATTGTTGGATGTGTTAACACAAAAATGTATGGTCGATGAACTAAGCACAATCAGTTGTGATGAGATGTACCTGAGGAATAACAAGTAATCGAATTTCCATTATTTCCAAAGGGTTGATTTAGTAACATGTCGATTAACGAAATCTAAAATAGAGAATTTGGACAATGACTAAGACTTATTGGGTCATAGTTAATGCCTTGTCTTAACCTTGGGTGGTCATATTCGGAGCCCTTCTGATTGCGTCTTCCGTAGAGGATCATGGTTGATTCTTTCAATCCTTGTTGTACTTCAGTAAGCATTTGGTTTCTTGGTCTGCTAATGTCGGGCGGGATGTAGACACCTCATTGTAGCCCAGTATTTAAGTCTGTGTGTGATTATTTTTGTGTAAAGGATCCTGTGTCGTATCAAGAGTCTCGGGTGCTTTAAAGGCAAGGTTCCACTCTTGCGACACACTTGATGGAGACTACTAGTTTCTGCCTGAGCAGTCGGCCAGGAGCCTATCTGACCTTCTCTCTCTCCGGAGCAGAGAACTAAGATTAAACACCCTGCTTTCCGGTACAGAAATAGTAAGATCTGCTACTATGGATCCTTCCCTCTGTGTTCGTACTGTGCATAACCCAGTATGTTCGTTAAATATTTGTGTTGTGCACCTTGTGTCTATGGTTGCTATTGCGTGCAGTTACCTGTTGTGTGCCCTCAGTCTTCTTGTGATGAACACCTTGGTTGCGTCTTGTCGGTTGTCGAGTGGCGTCGTAGAGTCATGTGTTTCTGTTACTTCTCACGTGCGCACACTCCTTAAACAAAAAAATAAATAAAAAATTGCACCTGTTATCAAAGTTGTTGTCGTAACAAGGAGGGTCGTTACATATGGTATCAGAGCCGGTTCGACCCATGGCTTGGGGTACGCTACGACTTTCATGGACATGATTATATTTGATATACGGTTGCTGATTGAGTTGATTGTGTGCGTGTAGGTAATCATGGTTAGAGGACATCGCGGAGGCAGATGACGGGGAGCTAGGGGAGGAGGCGTGATGCCTCCAGTAGCATCCATGCCTGAGGGGTCTAACCCCTAGGGAGGCAAGCAGGTTCTCGGACAGGAGCAGATAGTAGTTGGTGATGTTGTTGATATGATGAGATCTTTTCAGCTCATGTCCGAGGCACTGATCAGCAGATTGGACTGAGACGAGGCCAGGGCGCCAGCACCCCCTGAGGTTCCACCGCGCGCACCGGCCGTTACAGGTAGCATTCACCCCCCGAGTTCTTTGGTGCCCCGGATGATGCAGCCACCATGGCATGGTTGGAGAATATGGTGATGTGCTTCGTACTTCGCGATTATACCTCCAACATGAAGGTCTGCATGGCGGTCTTTCAACTGAAGGGGAACGCTCTTCTATGGTGGAAGACGCTCCTGCCGCAGCTGAACATGGTCGTTGAAGACGTGTCATGGGAACTGTTCGAGGAACGGTTTCGAGAGAGGTACCTTTCAGAGGAATTCATTGAGCATCAGCTCAATGAGTTCAACGCTTTACGATAGGGAGGTCGTACGGTGCCCGAGTACGAGGCACGTTTTATGGAACTGCTCCAGTATGCTCCGCACCTTAACACAGAGAAGCTCAAGGTCAACAGGTTCGTGTTTGGCCTTAACGGCAGCCTACGTGCAAAGGTTAGGATCTTGATGCCTCAAACCTTGCACAACATTGTCCAAAAGGCCCTCATAGCAAAGGAGGAGCTTATCAGTGGGGGTCAGACCAGGACTCCAGTGAGACCAGCGAGGCAGGGTTCATCGGGTACGTCGTGGCTTCAGACACCAGTGAGACATATGTCGGGACATCGTGGTTTCCAGAGGGGATCCACTTTTGCTACACCCCGACGATCGCCGCCTCAGCAGCGGACACCTTATCGAGGACCACAGCACCAACACCAGCGTCGCCCGTAGCAACAACAGTTTAGGCCTGTTCAGCAAAACAGACCAGGGTTTCAGGCCGGTGGGCAGTCATCTTCTACTTCGGGTACCAGGACTACTGGGCCGAAGAAGGGGTGTTGGACGTGTGGGGAGCCACACTACCAACGTGACTGTCCTGTGGAGAGGACCAGGGCGTCTGGATCAGTCGGACCCACTACAGTGGGAGATATGGGCAAGGCTCATCGGATTCATGCAGCGGTGAATAACCGCCAGGCAGAGCACCAGTCGACGGTGCTCGAGACGACAAGTATTGTCGCTAACCAGACCCTTAGTATTTTGATAGACCCAGGAGCTACTGAGAGTTTCATTTCTGGTGCAGCGCTAAAAAGGATTAAGGTAAAGGCAGTTGAACAGGATGAGTTTAGCTTCATGGAGATGGCTTCGGGAGCCAAACAGAAGGTTGGAGGAAAGGTTACGGGATGTGCCCTTAACTTGGGAGAGTTTGTCACGAGGTTCAACTTGTACGTCACAATCTTAGGATCTTATGATGTCGTGATTGGTATGGATTGGTTGGAAACGCATGAGGTGATACTCAACTGTAAGACGAAATGGTTGAGCTTGGTTGATGACGAAGGACAGAGACGTATGATTGTAGGAAGGAACCAGGGAGTTTCCCTGCAGTTCGTCTCTTCTTTACAGTTACGGAAGAGTATGCACAAGGGGTGCAAACTTTATGCGATCCCTGCGCTAAACGAGAAGGGAGTAGCGGAATGTCTAGAACACCTTCTGGTGGTGAAGGAGTTTGCGGACGTATTTCCATAGGAGTTGCCTGGGATGTCACTGGAAAGGGAACTGGAGTTTACCATAGACCTGAAACCGGGAACCGAACCGATAGCCAGAACACCTTATCGGATGTCGACCCCGGAGTTGCAAGAGTTGAAAATGCAACTGAAGGAGTTGTTGGACCTAGGACTGATACGTCCTAGTGTGTCACCGTGGGGTGCACCAGTTATTTTCATACGAAAGAAGGATGGATCATGGAGGATTTGCATTGACTACCGTCAACTGAACAAGGCTATGATCAAGAATCAGTATCCCTTACCAAGAATTAATGATCTGTTCGATCAAATGAAGGGTGCGACGGTGTTCTCCAAGATCGATTTGTGATCAGGGTATCACCAGTTATGGATCAAGGAGGATGACGTCCCTAAGACTGCCTTTAAGACGAGATTTGGACATTACGAGTTTACTGTTTTACCGTTTGGGCTGACAAACGCCCCAAAGGTATTCATGAGTTTGATGAACGGGGTGTTCCATGAGTACTTGGACAAGTTCGTCCAAGTATTCATTGACGACATTTTGATCTACTCTCGGATGATGGAGGAGCATGACAAGCACTTGCACTTGGTACTACAATGTTTACAAGAACACAAATTATATGGGAAGTTGTCCAAATGATTTTTTTATCAATCGAGGATTCACTACTTAGGGCATGTCATCTTCGGCGAAGGTATCGCCGTGGATCCAGCCAAGGTTGAGGCTATTATGGAATGGCCTGCACCGACGAATGTCACAGAAGTGCGTAGTTTTATGGGTTTAGCAGGATACTATCGACGGTTTGTCGAGGGATTTTCGAAGATAGCAAATCCGATCACGGAATTGCAGAAGAAAAACAAGAAGTTTGTCTGGACCGAGAAATGCGTGGAAGCATTTCGGAGGCTTAAGGATTTGTTGACGACAACGCCGATACTAAAGGTCCCTGACATGGACACCGACTTCTTGGTATGCACTGACGCATCCAAGGAAGGTTTAGGCGGAGTCTTGATGCAAGGCGGACGAGTGATTGCTTACATTTCGAGGAAGCTGAGAAGGCATGAGGAGAACTACGCGACACACGATTTGGAGTTATTAGCCATCATATATGCCTTGAAGGTTTGGAGACACTACCTTGTTGGATGAAAATTTGAATTAAATACTGATCATTGTGGGCTGCAACACATTTTCACACAAAGCGACCTGAACGTGCGACAATGGCGTTGGTCGGAATTGCTTAGTGAGTACGACTTCGAGATTACTTACATAAAGGGAACAGTGAACCGAGTGGTGGATGCTTTGAGTCGGAGGCTATGCATCTTCTCGGTGTTGCCTCTTCAAACAAATCTATGTGAGAATATTCTCACTTTACAGTGTGACGATGACTGGTACAAAGAAGTCGAGGATTTTATCGGACAAAACACAATGATGGTACCACGATATGAGGGATTTTATTTTGATAGCGATGGGTTATTAAGGTTTAGAGGTCAGATTTACGTACCGCCAAATGACGAGTTGAGGAGGTTGATCCTGAGCGAGGCTCATAGAGCAGTCTATATGGCTCACCCAGGAGTCACAAAGATGAGGGCAGACCTTAAACCCTTATTCTTTTGGAAAGGAATGAAGGCCGACATAGTCAACTTTGTGGCTAGATGTCTAGAGTGTCAGCAAGTAAAGGCTGAATATAGACACCCGGCAGGATTACTTCAACCACATGCCATTCCAGAATCGAAATGGGAAGTTATTTCGATGGATTTTATTGTTGGATTGCCACTAACGGCAAGGAGACACAACTCAATTTTTGTGGTAGTAGACACTCTGACGAAGACTGCTCACTTTATTCCTATGCGTACGACGTATCAGGCACCTGACATAGCGAGAGTTTTCATCGGTGAGATTGTGAGGCTGCATGGCATGCCTAAGAAGATTATATCCGATCGAGGATCAGTGTTTACTGGACGATTTTGGACGAGTTTCCAAGAGGCCTTGGAAACTCAACTTAACTTTAGCATTGCGTATCACCCAGAGACTGATGAACAGACCAAACGAATGAACCAAACCTTGGAAGACATGTTGCGCATGTATGTGATGGACCAACAAAAGCGTTGGGAGGAATTCTTGCCTCTAGTAGAGTTCGCTTACAACAACAGCTACCAGAGCACCATTAAGATGGCACCTTTCGAGTTTCTTTATGGGCGACCATGTCGGACGCCCTTGAGTTGGGATTGGCTTGAGGATAGGGTCCTGGTGGGACCAGAAGCGATCCAATAAATGGAATAGCAAATGCAAACCATAAGACAAAGGATAAAAGAAGCGTAAGATTGACAGAAGAGTTATGCTGATGTGCACCGAGTCGGCCGTAGTTACGAGGTCGACGATCGAGTCTTCTTGCGGGTTAAACCGCATAAGAGTTCGATCAAGTTTGGAAAGGGAGCTAAACTCTCTCCTAGGTTCATGGGACCTTTCAAGATTATGGAGAGAAAGGGGCCCGTGGCCTATCGACTAGCCTTGCCTGATTCTTTGAGGCATATGCACGATGTTTTTCATGTATCTGTTTTGAGACATTATATTAGTGATCCTACACATGTGATTGACCTGAGTTCCTTGTAGGTATCAGATGAGGGAGTGCTCATGGCTGAGCCGATCCGCATCTTAGATCATCGCGTTCGATAGTTACGACGTCGAATGGTAGATCAGGTCAAGGTCCAATGGGACAGTTATAGTCCACACTCGACGACCTGGGAGGACGCATATGATATGCGCCAGCAGTTTCCATTTTTGATTGATAGATAGACTTATGATATTGTGGTACTTTTATTTCGGCATTTATACTGAGAAACTTCGGGATGAAGTTTAGACCAAAAGGGGGTGTATGTAACATCCCTCTCTGGTGCACTGAGAAAACTTATTATTTGAGGACACTTTCTCGCAAGTGATCTGGACTTTTATGATGTTAAACCATTTATACTTGATTATGATGTGATTGACAAACGACATGATGTTTTACTATTTGATGTAGACAGGAGCTATTGACTCAGTTTTATTAAGTGTGCAGGGTTTTTGACCTGGAGGATGCAGAGGCATTGGTGGAACCCCTTGGACTCTGGATTGAGTCAGGGAGTGTGCTTTGATTTATTTACTGTGATATTTCATTTGATTCGATGATATGATGTTGACATTTCTGACATGATTGTTGATGATGCAGGCTGACAATAGCTTTCCGACCAGACTCACATATGGAGTAAAGGGGCCACACATGATTTCCAGAGAGGTTGAGGGAGAGGGGTGGACAGCAGCCCTGCCACTGCCTACTAGCACTCTCGTCGTGGCTCGAACTGTAGGTTAACGATTACCTAGTTTGAGAGGATCCACGATACCGTAAGGGCAGACTGCGACAGTCGCTCACGATGATTCTAAGGGGCGCGCAATAAGGTGGGGGGCCTTATTCCTTAGAACCCTTAGTCTCCCACAAGTTCACCTGGCGGAGTGTTGACTCCGAGGGTTATAGATGTCTACAAATCAGTCCAGTTGGCGAGTGGCACCCTTGGAGCACGTGGTGCATCCTGAAGGGCATGTCGCACAAAAGAAACACAAGAAGCGAGTGGCACCCTTGGAGCACGTGGTGCATCCTGAAGGGCACGTCGCGCAAAGGAAACGAACGAGGCGAGTGGCACCCTTGGAACACGTGGTGCATCCTGAAGGGCACGTCGCATTAATGTGGATGAAGCAAACAAACCTAAATATCCCTAAGACAATAACGCCTTAATAAATTCTTAAAACGACACCCCTAAACAAATCGTCGTCCAGTTCAAAATCTAAACCTAAATAAAAATAAATAAATAAATAATTCTCTAAGATAAAAATTCCGTTTAACCTTAAGGAAAAAGGCCCTAACTCTAACTCTAAAAAGAGCCTAACCCTAATTCTAAATGAAATAGCTCCTATGAATCTTGACCTAATCCTATACCCAATTATCATAGTAATAACAATTAACCCTAATAACCATTAAAATAATTAAGCAAAACATCATTATGAGATTTTTGGCTAGAGTTCACACCTCAATGCAGTGCAAGGATAATACAATTTTTAGAACGTACTTGAGCTCTAGTTCTTGGATTTATTAGCGTTAACTTCATCCAACTACAACCAATATATCAACGGATACATTTTAGTTAACTCAGACAATAAAATTTCATTGAAGGCCTCTCCTTCTTTAAATGCAACCTGCAATGAGAGTTCATTAACTTATTGAAAGCACAACTCCCTTATGAACGCGATAGTTTTCCAAAAATTAAAATAATTCATAAATAAACGAATACCAAAAGCCATAGTTTTGATTGACAGAACGCATAACCATTAGTGAATAAATTGAATGCTTAAGGGACTAAACTATACTCCTTAAAACTCATACATAAACTCAGATTGAACCAATAGTAATAAAATTATTTAACAAGGGGAGTATAAAAATATATAT
>ML787276.1:7496-18509 GCA_009831015.1 Picea engelmannii
TGATTACAGGTTGATGCATGGTTGATGCATGGTTCAGATTTATTGGTACAGGTTTACAACGGTATATCTCACAGTGATAGTGTGACAGTGGTTCCATCATTCTACTTCTACTTCAGGGTGGCAGGACGGGGCAAGGACAGGTGCTTGTAGCCACCTTCCGGTTGTAGCCGGAGAACATTGGGGATTGTAGCCTCCTTCTGTTTGTAGCCAGAGATTTGGGGAGTTGGAGCTTCCCTAAGGTTGTAGCCTGAGAAACTAGGGGGTTGGAGCCTCCTTCCAGTTGCAGCTGAAAAACAAAGGAAGTTGGTGCTTCCAATGAATGTAATTCTTCAAGACATATAAGAAAAAGCATTCCGTCGTTTTCTCCCGATTTGGGTTTCCATGTAAAACACTGGTGTACTGTGCATGCGTGTGATTGTTTATTTATTACTGCTCATTATTGGATAATAATTCTACATTGATATAACATTTGAAGAAAAAGGATTATAATTACATTATTACTGATTCACCTCCCCTCTCAGTAATCCAACAATAAGGACAAATATGATGGACAATTTGATGAGCTATAATAGTTCCTTAATGATGTTGAGATTCAACAAGAAGATCCTAGTGAAAATTATGCACATACACTAGGATGGAGCCTCAGGCTATTTTTAGGTGGAAGTCTATTTTTAGATGATGAGCAAATTCTACTTATAGATGATGTTTATTTATAGATGGTGAACAAATTCTATTTATATATGTATGTCGACTATTATTATCCCTTAATAATAGTTGGACAATAAATATTAGTCTCTTCTCAATGAGCACTTAAAAATAGTTAACTAAAGTGGTAAATCAATTAGCTATAGGATATTCGAGTTCAAAGGTTGACTGGTGGGACATGCAAGTCAAATTAGTTGTAACTGAGTGATTCAAAGTTGTAACAGAGTTGGATGTGTAGTTATGTGAGTTGTAAAGTAGTTTAACTCAATTAAGTGAGTTAAACTCAGTTGTACTAGTTGTAACTGAACTTACACTAGTGAGAGATCATTGAATTAATTATTAATTAATTCACAATCAATGATCTCACATGCAACTGAAGATTTTACCACTATTAACTACATGCATGTCAGATCCAGTGGAGACCCAATTGAGATAACAGGTGAAAGGGACCGTTTGACTATCAGTTGTGACATTAGTGAGTGCACTCATGTAACCACATACACATTGGATGTTCCCATGAGGATTGCGCATCCCAGGCAAGAGGAATTCATTCATTGCAGGGATTTCCATTAGCAGGGATTGCGCAGAGGAGGCAAGCTATCTGGAGGTAGTAAATTGGCACATGCATTTTGCCAATTTTTGTATGACACTGTGAGATGATTTTATATTGTACCGAGAGATATTGGATTAGAGTTTTTTCTAATATTGTTTCATCATCCATGATATATACATAATATATGATAGTGGGGTTTTTAGCTTTATGCTTTCTTGGTAAAACATCTGTGTTATGTGTGATTGATCTTTATTCTTGATATTGCAATTGGCATCATGTTTTAAATTCCGCAAGAATATTTGTAGAAGCAATTCTGTATTTAACAGTGGAATATAATTGTTAGATCAAGATAATCTAGGAAATACATAATTTGTATTAAAATTTCTACATGGTATCAGAGCGTAGAAGATTGCAGAAGCTGAGTTTGTGATTGGATAGAATTCGAATTTGCAGAAATACTTTCTTGGTGCTACAGCTGATTCAAGATTTCAATGGATTTCAATGGATTGAGGTTAGAGTATGCACTCGAGGGTAGCTCAAACTACATTTATTGGAAGGACAGGATGGAAGCAGTACTCGAAGACAATGGCTTGAAGGAATACATTGACAAGGATGTTCCTAAGACAGATGCTGCAGACACTGCAAATCTTGATGCATGGAAAAAGAAAGTGGCAAAGGCGAGGAGGATCCTGTTGGAGGGAGTACGAGACCACATTGTCTCAAACCTCCATGGGAAATCCACACCATATGCAATGTGGAAGGATTTGACAGATCCATTCCAAAACAACAACGACCATAGGAAATTGGTGCTCAAAGATAAACTCAGGAAGATCAAGATGGAGAAGGATGACTCCATTCCAAAATATCTCACGAAGTTTGTCCAATTTCAGAATGAGCTGGGGAGTGTGGGAATAACAGTCGCTGATGATGATTTGATGAGCTTGGATCTCCTAGGACTTCCAAAAAATTGACACAGTTATCAAGACTCTGTCAATGGAAGGGAAAAATTGCCAGATTAGGAGCGACTATGGTCGGATTTGATGCAGGAGGAGTTCAGGTGGAACACCAGAGATGGATCTTCATCAAAGAATGATGATGAAGAGGATTGTTCTTTGGTTGCCAAGGCAAGGAAAGGGAACGGGAATAAATTCCATTCAAAATCTGAGTCTAAAGGCAAGAAGTTGGATTTGTTCAAAGTGAAGTGTTTTCACTGTCACAAAAATGGGCATCTCACTACTAACTGTCCACAGAGGAAGAAGAACAAGAAGGCTGCTGGAGCTGTAGTTGGTGAGGCCCTTGCCTCACAATTTGAACTTGAATTATCCTTGATCTTATGCATGGTTTCAAGTGCACTGGGATCAATGTGGTATTTGGATAGTGGTGCTTCCTTCCACATGATGGGAGATAAGGATATTTTCAGTGACATGGAGGAGAGAGATCTCAAAATGCATATAGAGATGGGCGACGATGGAAGATACAATGCAACTAGAATTGGTACCATTACCTTTCAGAGGGAGTTAGGTAAACCATTTCAATTGAAACATGTTATGCATGTTCCAGGTTTGAAGAAAAACTTGGTCTCAGTCGCAATGTTGGAGGACAGAGGCTATGATGTTGTTTTCAATGATGGAAAAACTTTCCTGCAACATAAAAAAATGGGTCAAGTCAAGAAGATAAGGATTCAAGTTAAGAATCTCTACAAGATGGAGGTAGATGGCTATGCTTCCATGATGGGCAAGGCAGAAAAAGTTGTGAGCCAGGATGAGGGAAAATTGTGGCATAGGCGATTGGGCCATCTTCATCATGGAGCCCTTAAAATAATGTAACAAATATCTACTGGACTTCCAATGGGAACACTTGCTCAGTTAGATCAGTGTAAGGGTTGCACCATGGGGAAGTATGTAAAGTCCACCTTTCATGAAAAGGAGAACCGTGCTTCGGTGATCCTTGAGAGAATTCACACAGACATGTGTGGACTATTCTCTGTTGCTTCAACAACAAAACATAAGTATTATGTTATTTTTGTTGATGACTTTTCTTGTAAATGTTGGATCTTCTTCATGCAGAAGAATGATCAAACATTCTCAAAGTTTTGTGAGTTTAAAGAATTGGTGGAGAAAGAGTCGGGGAAGCAAGTGAAGGCTCTGAGGAGAGATAATGGTGGAGAATACATCTCTAAAAAATTCAAAGACTTCTATAGAAAAGAAGGAATTCGAAGAGAATTCATAGTGCCTCATAACCCACAACAAAATGGGGTTGCGAAGAGGAAGAACAAAATGATCGTGGGTGTAGCATGAGTGATGTTGCATGATTAGGGCCTACCAATTCATTTGTGGGTGGAAGCATGCAACACTGCGGTTTATGTGAAAAACTGTTGTCCTCATAGAGTACTTGGAATGAGTACACCTGAAGAAGCTTTCACTGGTAAGAAACCTGATGTTTCTCATTTTAAGATTTTTGGCTCATCTGTTTATGTGCATGTGACCAAGAACGCTAGGAAGAAGATGGAGCCGACTGCTGAAGTTGGGATATTTGTGGGGTACAGAAAAACACCCCATAATTATCGTGTGTATTTTCCTAACAGTAAGATGAATGTTATGCGAAAAAATATAAAATTCGATGAGGGGAAATCCATGCAGTTGTCGCTTGAGAGGGAGATAGACTTGCATGCAGAGGAGGAACTGCTGGTTCCCAAAGATGAGTCTCAATATGTGGATTAGCCACATGAGGAGGTTCATGGAGTGGAGGAAGCCACTCATGTAGAGCCATCCATCAGAAATGGAAGAAAGCGCACCACAGAAGATGACTACTAGATTCTGCACAGAATGTAGGAGCCCCTACTTCAAAACGCAGACAGAGACAGTCTCCTAATCAATTTACTGGATACATGTCTCTCATGAGAAAATGTATTGTGACTGAACCATCTTCCTTTCAGGAAGCAGTGCAGGATCCCACTTGGGTTGATGCAATGATGGAGGAGTATGACTCCATTTTCAAAACCAGTGCATGGGAAATTGTCCCAAGACCGGTCGACAAATCACTGGTAGGTTCGAGATGGATATACAAGGGTAAGATTTTAATCATTGTTCTTTATGTTGATGATTTAATACTGACTAGTGATGAGATACTGATACACTCATGAAAGGACCTTTCAAAGGAGTTCGAGATGAAGGATATGGGCCTCCTTCATTATTTCCTTGGATTGGAAATATGGCAGCGAGATGGTGAACTTTTTGTGTCTCAAAGCAAGTATGAAAGGGAGATACTGGGTAAGTTTCACATAGAAGGCTGCAAACCCATGGATACTCCTCTTCCAGAAAACTGGAAGAAAGAGGATGCTACTTCTGTAGAGGTAGTGGATGCTACTGTCTATCGATAGTTAGTGGGTTCGCTAATGTATCTAGTGAACACGAGACCAAAAATTTGCTATGCGGTTAACTAGCTGAGTCAAGCGATAGTTAAGCCTACCAAGATATTTTGGAAGGCAGGTAAGCATGTCCTGAGATACCCGAGGGGAAAATCTGAGTATGGCTTATGGTACAGAAAGACGGATGAGGTGAAGTTGCATGGCTTCACGGATGCAGATTGGGCAGTCAACCCAACGAACAGAAATAACACATCAGGGGGGATATTTAGTATCGGATCTACAAATGTTTCTTGGTACAGCAGGAAACAAAGATCCATGGCACTCAGTTCAACAAAAGCATAATACATGGCAACGAGTCAAGCTACATGTGAGGCTATCTGGATGAGAAAGATCTTGGTTGGTTTGTTTGGTTCTCATTTAGATCTGACAGTGATTCATTGTGATAATCAGAGTTGCATTAAACTCTCGATTAATCTTGTGTTTTATGATATATCTAAGCACATAGATATCCAGTATCGTCATATCAGAGATTGTGTGCAGTGGAAGATCATGTTGCTTCAGTACATTCCTACAGAAGATCAGGATGCATCCATTCTGATGAAGGCCCTCACCAGGAGAAAATTCGAATACCATAGAGATAGGATCAGGGTGAAGGATAATCTCTTTCGTGTTGAGAGGGAGTGTTGAGATTCAAGAAGAAGATCCTAGTGAAAATTATGAACCTACACTAGGATGGAGCCTCAAGCTATTTTTAGGTGGAAGTCTATTTTTAGATGATGAACAAATTCTATTTATAGATGATGGCTATTTATAGATGGTGAGCGAATTCTATTTATAGATGTATGTCGACTATTATTATCCCTCAAGAATAGTTGGACAATAAATATTAGTCTATTCTCAATGAGGACTTCAAAATAGTTAATTGAAGTGGAAAATCAGTTAGCTATAGGAAATTCGAGTTCAAAGTTTGACTGGTGGGACATGCAAGTCGAATTAGTTGTAACTGAGTGATTCGAAGTTGTAACAGAGTTGGATGTGTAGTTATGTGAGTTGTAAAGTAGTTTAACTCAGTTAAGTGGGTTAAGCTCAGTTGTACTAGTTGTAAATGAACTTACACTAGTGATAGATCAATGAATTAATTATTAATTAATTCACAATTAGTGATCTCACATGCAACTGAAGATCTACCACTATTAACTACATGCATGTCAGATCCAGTGGAGACCCAGTTGAGATAACAGGTGAAAGGGACAATTTGACTATCAATTGTGACATTAGTGAGTGAACTCATGCAACCACACACACATTGGATGTGCCCATGAGGATTACACAACCTAGGTAAGAGGAATTCATTCATTGCAAGGATTTCCATTAGTAGGGATTGCACAGAGGAGGCAGGCTATCTGGAGGTAGTAAATTGGCACATGCATTTTGCCAATTTTTGTATGAAAGTGTGAGATGATTGTATATTGTACTGAGAGCTCTTGGATTAGAGTTTTGTATGAGATTGTTTCATGATCCATGATATATACATACTATATGATAGTGGGGTTTTTAGCTTTATGCTTTCCCAGTAAAACATCTATGTTATGTGTGATTGATCTTTCTTCTTGATATTGCAATTGGCGATCGTGTTTTAAATTCCATAAGAATATTTGTAGAAGCGATTTTGTATTTAACAGTGGCATATAATTGTTATACCAGGAGAATCCAGACAATACATAATTTGTATTAAAATTTCTACAAATAATTCCCATAAAGACATTAAAAAGGTACGATATGCTCATTTTTGGTATGGCCTAAAGTGGAGAGTTCAGTGGCAAGTTACGAAAGAGGAATCTCAGACTCAAACAAGTCAAGGCTTATCATTTCATTGGATGACCTAGAAAATGCCCTCTGTCCCGAATCAAGAATTTTGTTGTCACCCACCAACAATTAAATTTCAGGAAGAAATGATGATCGACGATTCTCATCATCCCATGGTGGATTGACTGTAGACATGACTTATAGGATGGCCTTATCCAAAGGCAACTATGTATCTAGGAAATCATGCTCATTTATGTTTTGGGATATAAACTGTGTCAGAAGTTTTTTAAACGTCCAACATTTCGAGTGGACACTCCACCCATCGTTAGGGACAAAATACAATAATTATGTTATAAAGGAGTCCCAATATTTAGTTTTTAAAGAAGATTTGAAATCAAACCATTGAGAAGAGGAAATGAGGAAATACATAAATTAAGAAAATAGTCGCGTTGGGAAAAATTGATAACCCAAACGGGTAGAGTGTATTGATCATATTTCATATTAAAATAGTTTCCATCTTAACGAGAATTGTGACCTCAAAATGAGAAATCTAGCCCAAAAAACCTATATTTTTGGGTCAAAAACACCAAAATCAACCCCCAAATCAAAAAGTGGCACTACTAGTAAAACCCTTTTTATGGAGAGCAGTTAAAATTGTGACTTGTTTGAAATCACAACCTTGACAACCGATACTATTACGAAAAATAAATCCTTGAATCGAAAAGTTATGCTTCTAGTAGCACCATTTTGTTTTGGAGTAAAAATTACAACTTAATCGAAATTATGGCCTTGGCAACTGAAACCATTGCAAATAAAAGATCCATCTTAAACCTAGATCTATCAAGCATTGAGAGGGATCAAATTTCTTAAGGCGTAAATTTTATTATTATTTAATTCCATGTCATGTATTAATTCCTTCATATTAAATGATAAAAAAACACACCCCTTAAAATTTTTGATCTCTCTCGAAGCTCTATAGCTTCGAGTTTAATGTTCATTGATTTTTTTAGAAGTTGTCATGTACATTATGTAGTTATTTATTATTTATTTATTTATTTTTTGTTGTCATGTAGCATAACATTACATGACATTATGTGACAACATCTCCCCCATATTGGGATGTAGAACACCTCACTACTCTCAGTGAAAAAAAGTTAAAATCGTCTCCTAAGTGGTATTACTTGAAAATTTAATTGAGGTATTTTTTTTTTTTATAAAATTTACATTAAAAAAAATTGGGAGAAAAAATATTCTATAAATTTTTTTTTAATTGAAAAATAACACCATTTTAAAAAATGTATAAGACAAATTAAAAATTCTATTTATTTTTTAAAAACAAAAAAAAACTTAAAAAAAAAGAAAAAAAATTAATCTAAAACCCTAAAAAACACAATTAAAAAAAAATTAAAAGAAAAATTAAAAAAATGTTGAAAAACATACTAAAACACAAGTTTAATTAAAAAGAAACACTAAAAAAACAAATTAAAAAAAACCATTAAAAAGACATTTAAAAAAAAAGACTACAAAAGTTTAAAAATTAAAAAGAAAACAAATTAGAAATAAAAAATAAAAAACAAAACAAAACAAATGAATTAAAGTACAAAAATAAAAAAAATGAAAAAGAAAAACACTTTTTTTTTGTAAGTAAGAAAAAGCTAAATTAATATAAACAAGAAGTACATAGATGCTTGAACTCTATGAGTTTCCAGAAATACCATGACATTCTTCTGTAGTAAAAAAAAGCAGAAAAATTTCCTGCCCTAGAGGGGAAACCGGGCTATAAGTAGCATAATTTTCCTTAAAATTTGAAGTTTGTATGACCAATGATGTCTGAAAGTACTACTAAGACTTCTTATGACAAAAAAAACTTGATATAAAAGTAGACTGAAAAAACTACGAAGCTTGCTACTTCTTGGCATGAGGAACCTGAGAGAAAGATGGGCCTACAACATCCTTGTGTAGTAGCTGCAGCAGAGGACTCTGCCCATGGCCGATTCGTAGTAGGAGGATTGAAGGAGCCACCATGACATTGAACTATCTAGATCACCATCGATAAAAGATATGCTTTCTTCTCTTCAAGAGTCTCCACTCTATGCTTTAACTTAGGAGAATATTCATCCTTGGGAAACATTCCCAAAGCCACCATGGTTTTTATGTGCCAATAGAGTTCCAAGGTATAGAAAAAATTGGAGCTATGAGTCCTGGTACAACTTAGGTCCGAGATTAAGCCTCCCACTTGTTTCTCAACTTCTTCATCATCCTTAAACTCCATAACCAGTCTGACCTCATCCTCCAATGCCAACATGGTTGCCCGGTTTTCCTATCCAGAACAACAACTACAACCATGACAACCTGTGACAAACCAATAGAAGAGGAACATGGCTTGTGTCCATGGGGATCCATGAGGATGCAAACTAGAGACATAAAAGATCTAGACAAAATCCTAATAAAACCAGAGCATGTCCAAGTGAGATAAAATAACCACAACACAACAAGAACCATGACTTTCTCTTGTCTATTTATCTACCTTAGAACCATAATGCCTTCCAACTGCAAACATACCGAGCTCTCATTAAACAAACTGAGCATGAACATCACCATTATGCGAGGGCATGAGTTGAGCCTCCAACTCGTGCAAGCTTTCATTCTCTCAGGACTACCTATCTTTTCCATTACCAACAATAACACTTAAATACAAACCCTCATCAAAATTATTGTGCACGCTGTCCGAGATTTCACTTCGACCATCCACTTGGTCCTCATCATTAACTTCAATAACTTGCTAATCCAACTGAAGTACAAACTCACTAGTGAAAAGAGCATGTTAATTGATCACCTTTGGCCTTGAGATGAGTGTCAGTACCTCCATGCAGGCCACATTATCTTGTGGTCATGTTGACACCCCATCCGGGGTAAAACAAAAACAAAAAAACAAAAACAAAAACAAATAGAAAAAAACAAAATTGGAGGTGGGGGTGATTCTTGGAATCACCCTGCCAAGCCCTGTTCGCAAGCAAACCCCCATATCTTACCTCTCCCTCCCTCTCCTCTACCCCCTATCCTACGCCCCCTCCCTCGCTCGTCCATCCGCCTCTCTCCCAACACCACCCACATCCCCTACCAATGAATGACCCTCCCCCTCCTTGCATCGCTCGTGGCCCATGCTAATGAGTGCCCACCACTCATTGGCATGGGAGCTGGGTGGCACAGGGAGGGAGGGGAAGGGGAGGGGGAGGGGGAGGAGGGAGGGAGGAAGGGTACGAGTGGGGGAGAGGGAGGGAGGGGCGAGATTTAAGGGTGTGTAGGGATATTCCTAGAATCGTCCCTCACCCGTATCACACCTTTGTTTTTTCTGTTTGTGTTTGTTTTTTGTTTCTAGTTTTTTCATTTTTCATATTTTAATTCATTTTTTATTTTATTTTATTTTAATTTTTGATTTTTAATTTTTTAAATTTGTTTTTGTTTAGTTTTTTTTTTTAAATATGTTTTTTCAAAACTTGTGTTTTAGTATGTTTTTTCAATGTTTTTAAATTTCTTCTTCTTATTTTATTTTATTTTATTTTATTATTATTATTTTATTTTTTAATTTTGTGTTTTTGACGGTTTTAAATTATTATTTTTTCTAAAATTTTATTTTGTTTCTATTGTTTTTTTAAAAAAAAAATTTCTATTTATCTTATGCATTTTTTTTAAATGGTGTAATTTATTTATTTTTTCAGTTAGTTTTTTTTTGTTTTGTTTATCTAGTATTCTTCTTCCCAATTTCTTTTAATGTAAATTCAAAAAAAAATTAATTGATAAATAAATTTTCAAGTAATACCACTTAGTAGCTGATTTTAATTTTTTTATTTGCAATGGTACTAGTTGTCAAGGCCATGGTTTTGATTAAGTTGTAATTTTAACTTAAAACAAATTGGTGCTATTAGAAGCATCACTTTTTGATTCGAGAGTTAATTTTTTATAATTGTATCATTTTTCAAGGATGATATTTCAAACAAATCATAATTTCAACCACCCTCCAAAATAATGGTGTTAACGATAGTGCCACTTTTTGATTTGGGGGTAAAAACAACCACTAAATATGACCACTAAAAAAATGAGAACTCTCGAGGGTTCTTGTCAAGTTTATAACTTTGTTTACTAGGATGGAGTTTCTGATCAACATTAATTGAATCCAATTGGATTTCTTGATAAGTAATCTCGACCGCACTAAGTGGCACACTAGCTCCAAATGATTCTACTTCGGAAGGACTAGGCACTACCTAAGGATCAAGGGACCCTTGGGATCCAATGGAACGTGAATAGATCATACAAATATGAGCTATGTTTTGAGTAGTGAGTGGTGGGGGAGGGGTAAATGTACCCATCAATGATGAGTCCTTGAACATCCCCACACCAGCACTATCAAAATTTCTTGAGGAACCACTAACAAATGAGATGTTGTTATCCACATTTTTGGTTATCGAGATGATGACATAATAATGACATGGTGATAGAAGATCTGACTCTTCATTAAGATCATTTTCATGAAGAAAGTTACACTTATCAGCTTCTCAAAATTGCACTTTTGAAGATAGTACGC
>ML787276.1:18964-37776 GCA_009831015.1 Picea engelmannii
AAGTACATCATCCTTCTTCTCTTGTCCATTCAATACTTTAGAACTAGGGAAAGAGTAGTATTCTGTCACGGTTTGTTCCAGATCCAGGTGGATCTGAGGAGATTGGTCTGTGTCCGCACTCACGAATTTATCCTTGAACAGATGTTCATACCAATGTTAGTCCTAGTTTCATGTGTGCAATATTCCAACTGATCTATAATAACCACCCTCCCTTCATGGGGAAAGTAAAGAACCCTAAATATCAGAGATACTATAACTGTCATTGCATAGAACCAACTGCACCTAAGAAAAAAATTGTATTCTAATGGGGTGTCGACTACCTTGACTTTGATCGAGACATTCTTTCCACCTAACTCCATGGGAAAGGAGGAAATGATTCCAAGATGCTTGAAGGTGTGACCATTGAATGCTTTTAACATGATGTTGGTCTGAATGAGCTCTAGAGAATTGATAGCTCTCCAACATGACATAGAAATAATACAAGTGGAGGAAGATTCATCAACCATAGTTTTGAAGATATTAATCCTACGTGAGACTAATTGAATCTAAAAATAAATCTGGTAGGGAATTGTAGTCCAACTTTGGTCTATATCAAATGTAATTAATTGACATTATGAGGGGTTGAAACCACCTATAATGGACAACAATGCATTCTGCTGCATTGGACAACTTTGGAGAACTTCAAGGGATGACATAACACATGGTGCCTGGGATAAATCCTCCACAATACTATAATTGTGGGCACGAGGTCTTCACTCAATGAACCTTTGACATAATGCATGCGTTTGTGGTATATTAAAGAATACCCCTAATTTCACTAGATATTGATAAATACCTCCCAAAATCCTTTGGTTGAACCCCACTCCCAATACATATTTCCAATAAAATAAACCCCTATTTTTAGTAGATACCCCTTTTTATACCCCCAATACATATAAACCCCTTAAGAGTGCATGCCCCCCACCCAATACCTACAATAATTGACTTTATTTTTCACAATTAAAAAAATCCTTTTATGAATGAATGCAATAAGATATTGGTCAACAAGGTGAAGCCCCTATGATTGTGGGTAGCCCATACATTGGGATCATGTGTAGACCTATGAAGAACACCCTTTGGTGGGTGAAGTACTATGTCAAACGATGGCTTCTCTATCTAGAGAGGGCCACTAGGTGATCCAGGTGGATATTGGTGGCCACCCACCTATTCCAAATGACTCCTCATGTCCGTTTTTGATTCAACACGTCTTTCTGTACTGATTTATAGTTGTGAGTCCTACACTTCTGGGGATGTATGCGGCCTCCCAAATTCTTCGTGTGGATATAGGTGGCCTCTCACCTAATCCAACTGGATTATTTTGTATGCTTTCATGTCAACACATCTTGTTGTACTTCCAGGGTTGTTTTGGGGCCCTAAACGTTGTTTTCTTGACTCGCCACAGTCATACCATAGATGAAGTTAGATTCGGATGGCAGAATGTGTAGTTCTCTGAAATACCTTTCCAATGGGCTATCACGTGCCTAAAATAGAGGTCTTATGCAAAAGTTACGACCCTAGGAAGTAGAGGTACCAAATTACACCAACTTACCCATAGGGCCCACATGACTTTGGGTGTTTCACCTTTTAGGGTTAGGTTTTTGGATGTATAGGGTTTTGACATTCATGAGTAATATGTAAAGGGCCTCTGGAGCCTCATTTTAATCCATTATGCTCAGACGAATGCACGTAGCAACCACATCTCTTCTTAGGGATAACTACCACCATTCGAGCAAGTTTCAGTTATGCAATTTTACGGTTTCAACCTATTTCATTATTTAATAGAATATATTGTTCACTGGATATTTGTGTTATTCTTCCTATCTTTGTGTTTATTGTATTCAGTCCGTTAATTAGTTCGTTCTACTCTTAAATCTGAATCACTAGGCTAGGAATAAGATGACAAATCCTTTAAAAAATAACCAATCTCTGGATTATTGTAATTATGGGCCTAATTTTGCAAGTTAATCATCTAATTAGACATGTACACACTTGCATTCAATGTATTTCCCCCTTTTTGGGGGTTACTTGGCATTCTCCCTTGTGTATGTGTGGGATTTATGGCAACCATTTTTTGTTCTTGTTGTGGAGGAAATGGATTTTTCAAAATGGCAGGTTTCTATGGGGATCCCTACTGGGAAAAATATTTATGAATCTCATCCATCATAGGAAATTGGTGACTGAGATGGACTCGACCACAAATTTTGCAGGGAAAATTTACCTTCTTCTTCTTTTTAGTGCCTCTAGTTGCAACATTTTGGGTTTGCATAGTCCCTTGCTCAATGCAATATTTTTTCTTTTTATTCTTCTTCTTTCCTCCAAGTTGAGTGGACTAGACCAAATTCACCTTGGAGGTCTGAGGGGGAACCATTAAACTTTGGGTATTTGACATAGTTGTGGAATTATTTGTAGATATAGACATTTGGCTCATCTACCCAACCAAATGGCCAATGACAACATTGAACATGGAACTGACCATACCATCGGCATGTGGTATCGAACTGGGATTAGTAGGATCTATTGATAGCCTCAAATCATGATGAATTATATCATACAATGTTCCCAACTGTGAATAAATCAAATCTAGGTGTTGGGCATGTGGGATTACCCACTCCTTAGTAACTTCCCCTGACATAGAAACATATTTGGCTATGGGTGGTAACAATAATTTAACAACCTAATCTGCCAATAGTTGATAAAGAATCTTATCTTGAATGAGCCTATGCCCCTATCTCCATTCATGAATATGATCATATATGTCAGTGGCGATGTTTGGATGTAATGACATCAAAATATTTTTTCCCATTTCATATCAAATGGGAAACTGGAAGTGAGTTAGAAAATCCACGGTTAAAAATGAAAAGCCATGATATGAAGTGCATGGTAACTCAATGTACTAATTGGAGGCACTTACTATCAAGGTTATTTGGAAAATACTCAACCACATATTATCATCCTGTAAGTTTTAGAACTATGAAGTAAATCAATCCATATAGATTCTTAAGAAAAACAAAAATTAATCTATGGATCATACACATAGTACACATATATTTATGATGGAAACCCTTGACTGAAAGAAAACCAACCTTCCTTGGTGCCACACCTTTCATCTCTTCATTGTATTAATTTCACCATTCACAATATAGTATATACAATATTTTAGGCATTCTGCAACTACCAAAACCCTAATCCCTTAATCTGAGAATAATTTAGAAAATTTCTAAAAATAGCGAAAATCCCCGATGCACCCCCCCACAAACATGAAAAGAATATAACACATACCCACAATTCTCCCACTTGTTGTTTTGTTTGTATACAGGGGGTCACATGATTACATATTCAACAATTCAGGGAAACACATCCCATTGTTTCTCTACACTAGGAGAACTTCTTGGTCCCCACATACTTTGTTAATGAATCTGCAACATTTTTCAAAGTGTCGACCTTCTACAACAATACATTCATGTATTCAACCATGTCTCTTAGAAAGTAATTCTGAACATCAATATGCCTTGTCTTTGAATGATAAGCTGGTTTCTTTGCCAGGAACTCTGCACTTTGACTGTCACAATCTAATCTTGCGTCTTGTTGTACCAACCCAATACCTAAACATAATCTTTATAACCATACCGCTTCCTTGCTTGCATGAGTGGCTGCCATGCATTAATATTCTATAGTTGAGAGTGCCACTACAACCTCTCCTTTTCTCATCCAATTGATTGCTCCTCCAAATAGGTTAAACACATACCCACTTGTAGATATTCTATGATCTCCAGCCCAATCCGCATCAACAAACCCATGTATGTACAACACTCTGTCCAATCCTAGTCTTCCTTGGTAGCACTATCCATAACTAGTACTTCCACACAAATACCTGAAAACCCTGTTTATTGTTGTCCAATGCTCCTTCCCTAGTTTTGACATATACCTGCTCAAAACTCCCACTGTATGTGTAATTTCTGGTCTAGTTCAGAGCATTGCATACATCAAACTACCAAACACACTAGCATATGAAACATGTGACAAGTCCTCTTCCTCTTCCCGTGTCTTGGGACATTGATCCATGGATAACTTTACACCTACATGAATGGGAACCTTGAACAATTTGCTTTCTTTCATATTAAACCTCTACAATATCGTCTCGACATATTATATTTGATTCAACTAGAGTTTCTTGTTTGCACGATCTCTTTTAATATCCATTCCCAGAATGAAGTTAGCAACACCGAGATACTTCATGTCAAATTTGGGGGATAACTGTATTTCACCACCTTGATAACATTCATGTTGTTTCCTATGAAAAATAGGTCATCGACATACAACACTACATGAATGAAGTGATTTCCAACCTGCTTGGAATATACACAATGATCAACCTTGCTTCTCATAAATCCCAGTCCAAGGATGTATGTGTCAAACTTTGGTACCGCATCCTGGGTGATTGCTTCAGACCATATAGTGACTTATTTATCTTAGAAACCAATTCTTTCTTTCCCTTCATTGTAAAGCCTTATGTATGCTTCATGTAGATTTCTTCTTCAAGATCTCCATGTATAAATTCCATCTTCACATCCATATGTTCTACTTAAAAATCAAAATCAACAACAACAAATAAAAACAATCCAATAGAAGTTAACTTGGAAACATGAGAAACAATTTCACCAAAGTCAATTCCCTCTATATGGGAATAACCTTTTTCTACTAATAGAGCTTTGTATTTCTCCACTTTTCCTTCTGAATTCAAATTCTTCTTAAACACCCATTTGCTTCCTATGGAATTTCTTGTAGTTGGAAAGTCAACTAGACCCCAAGCCTCATTCTTATCCAAGACATCGATCTCTTCAACCACAACCTTCTTCTAGAGTTAACACGAAGATCCTTCATGTCAAATTTGGGGGATAACTGTATTTCACCACCTTGATAACATTCATGTTGTTTCCTACGAACAACAATTCATCGACATACAACACTACATAAATGAAGTGATTACCAACCTGCTTGGAATATACACAATGATCAACCTTGATTCTCATAAATCCCAGTTCAAGGATGTATGTGTCAAACTTTGGTACCTCATCCTAGGTGATTACTCCAGACCATATAGTGACTTCTTTAGCTTACATACCAAGTCTTTCTTTCCCTTCATTGTAAAGCCTTATGTATGCTTCATGTAGATTTCTTATTCAATATCTCCATGTAGGAATGCCATCTTCACATCCATATGTTCTACTTAAAAATCAAAAGCAACAACAACAGATAAAAGAAATCTAATAGAACTTAACTTAGCAACATGAGAAACAATTTCACCAAAGTCAAGTCCCTCTATCTGGGAATAACCTTTTTCTACTAATCGAGATTTGTATTTCTCCACTTTTCCTTCTGAATTCAAATTCTTCTTAAACACCCATTTTTTGTCTATGGAATTTCTTGTAGTTGGCAAGTCAACTAGATCCCAAGCCTCATTCTTATCCAAGACATCCATCTCTTCAACCATGGCATTCTTCTAGAGTTTACTGTCAACTAAATTCTATGCTTCCCTGAAAATTATGGGATCATCATCATTATTTGATAAAGAAAAATTAGCATGGAAATCAGGTGGACTATACCTCTCTGGTTTCCTTATTTCCCTCATTTATCTCCTCAATATTGGAGTATGAGGTTCTACTTCATCTTCCGCTTCATCTTCTTCTGTTGAGTTAGATTTTGGATTATCTAACTCAAACTCTATTTTCTCAGGCTCTTCTTCTCTTGGTAGGAATTCTTATTTCGTAACATCTTTAACCTCTCTAAAAACAACATCTCGATTGTAAACAATCTACTTAGTTTTTGGGTTCCAAAGCTTATAACCTTTCATACCATATTTATAACCAATAAAGATACACTTTTCAACTTTATTTTCCAGCTTACTCCTATTTTCCTTTGGAAAATGTACATAAGCATCACAACCAAACACTCTAAGGTGTTCAAGAGAGGGTTTCTTACCAGTCTATACCTCATGCATAGGTTTTTCCACCAACGCTGATGAGGGTTATCAATTTACCAAGTAACATGCAGTACCCACTACCTCTTCCCATAATTCCTATCCTAACCCGACACCACTGAGTATGCTCCTTTCCTTCTTAATCAATGTCCTATTCATAATTTATACAACCCCATTTTGTTGAGGTGTGTATGGAGTAGTCTTTTGCCTTGATATACTTCACTTCTTATAAAACTCTTAAAATTCATTCTCGTAGAATTATCCACCATTATCTGTCCTCAACACCTTTATTTTCTTCTTTGTCTGATTTTATACCAGAGCCTTAAAATCTTTCAATTTATCAAATACCTCATATTTCTTCTGAAGAACATAGATCCACGCGTTCCTTGAGAAATAATATATGAATGAAACATAATACATAGATTTACATAGTGATGGAACATGCACATGTTTGAACACATCGTTGTGTATCAACTCTAAGATCCCCTTTGCTCTTACAACACCAGATGGGAATCTTAATTGATTCTATTTACCACATAGACAATGTTCATAGAAATCAAAATCTAGGGTGAAATTGGACATAACTTCAACCATACCTTTACCGTGTAGTGTTCAAAGGCCCTTTTCTCCAATATGTCCAAGTCTTTGGTGCCACATTATAGTCGTCTTTCCAGGGATCACATGGATCCTATCTTCTTTATTTATTTGCTTAGGGAAAACAAAATTGTTACACCCATTAGTATAATTACTTCTCAACAACTTGTACATAGTTCCACACTGAACTCCCCTCATCAAAACCATTGCTTCTTGTATCATCTTGCAAGTTCCCTTTCGTAATAAAGTATCCACACCTACATCATCCATCTTACTTACATATATTAGGCTCCTAGATAGATTTGGAATGTGCAAAACCCCATGGAGAGTTATAATCCTTTCAGATTTCAACAACAACTTAACCCTTCGACGTCCCATGATTTTGGTTGTTGAGTCATCTCCTAGAAATACATAACCACCATCATACTTTTTATATTCATAGAACCCCTCCCTATGAGGAGTCATATGAAATGATGCACATGAGTCAATCAACCATACACCACAATCTGCATGTGTGCCTATAGATTCCAGGTAAACATCACCTCCTTCTTATGTGGAGGTTTTCACCTCTGTGGAAAAGGCATGATAAGGTCCCTTTTCTTTAACAAAATTCTTTAACCAACAATTTTTTTTATAATTCCCAACCATTTACAACATTTATAGTATTTCATCAAATATTTTCCTTGATATTTAGATCTACCTCTAGATTTAGATCTCCCCCCTGAAGACTTGATTTTATTCCTATCTCAGAGACGAACTCTTACAAATAAATCATTTGTGCTCTGACTATCCATGCTCTTCCACCTCATATCTTCCAATAAAAATGATGCAACTACATCCTCATACTTCAATGTAGATTGAGTGGTACTACCAATTTCTACAACCAGGATATTCCAGGATTTTGGAAAATACATAACAAATTAATACACTTATCTTCTTCTGCAAGCTTAATATCAACATAGACTAGTTGACTTACCAGAGTATTGAAGGCATTTAGATGCTCTGTCACAAAATATCCATCTTCCATCATAAGTTGATACAACTTATTTTAAAGAAACAACTTTTTTACTAGGGACTTAGATTGATACAAATTCCCTAAGTTTTCCCATAGTTCCTTGGTTGTAGCTTCTCCCAAGACATTTAGTGACACTAAATTTTCCAGGTAGAGTTGAATTGTACTCCTTGATCTTATATCCAACTTCTCCCAATATTCTTTTGACATACCAATAGATTGTGTACTAGTTGTTTGTGTACCAATAGGTTGTGTACCAGGATCCAAAACGATCCATTGTTATTTGTCTACAAGAAGGTCCTCCATATTGAGCTTCCATAGCTCAAAGTTTTGACCGTTGAACTTCTCATTATCAATTCTAGAATTGCTCGCCATTTTATTTCAACACACAAATCATCACTACAAAGCTCCCATTAAACCTAGGTTTATCACAGAGCCAAGATAAAATTGATCTTATCAAGACCGAGCCAAACCCTCAACAACAAAGACGTCCCCTTGAAGTAAAAAAAGTTCTCTTATATCACATGTAAGTTTTAAATCTGTGAACTAAATCAATGCATATTGATTCTTAAGAAAAACATAAATTAATCAATGGCACATACACATTACACATATATTTACACTGGAAACCCTTAACCAAGAGAAAACCAACCTTCCTTGGTGCCACACCTTTCAACTCTTCATTGTATTAATTTCACCATCCACAATACAATATATACAATACTATAGGTATTTCACAGCTACCAAAACCCTAATCCCTTAATCCGGGATTAATTTAGAAAACCACTAAAAATAGTGAAAACTGCCAAACAAATCTGACACCCCACCCACATACATGCAAAGAATATAAAACATACCCAACACATGCACTAAGGAATTGGAGGAACACGATAGGCGATATGTCATGACATGTGAAGAAGGGTATTCACTAGGTTTTCAGTCATTTTTTGGGATATCAGATGGAAATTTTGTGGACATTTTTGGCCACAAAGGGTGGTGTTTGATGAGGTCATTCATCAACCATGAAATAGCATGCAAGTTTAATGTTTCTAGGAAAGGAAATGGTGTATTGGTGAATGGATTTGGGTTGAAAGAAGACATAAATTGTGAACCTGGTAGACCTTGTGGTACCCCCTTATTTTTGTCCCTAGAAACACTAGGGCCCTCAGGAACAAAACTGTCCCTAGGGATATAAGGGACTCCAGAAACATTTATGCCCCTAGGGACATAAGGGCCCTCAGAGGCATTATTTCCCTCAAAAATAGAAAGAATGTTGGAGGCAGGACTAGACCTAGTATTAACATTCTGTCCAAAAGAGAAACCAACATTTGGTATTGTCGGACCACCTGTTGTAACATATATCAATATTGATTGTGATGCCTAAGGTACAAATTGGTTATCATTCATTTACATTTGATCATGTATATGGTAGAACTGGGTCTCCTTCAACAACCATTTTTGAAGAATGTGTTGCTCCACTTGTTGATGGTTTGTTCCATGGCTACAATGCTACGGTTCTTGCATATGGACAGACTGGTTCTGGTAAGAAATATACCATGGGCACTAGTTATGGTGATGGTGGTGAAATAGGAATTATTCCTCAGGTTATGGAGACAATATTCAAGAAGATTGAAATCCTGAAGCCTTCGATTGCTGTAAATTCTCTTTTCACACAGCTTGTCCATGCCTGCACCATGCCGATCTGCATAGATTTCAATAAACTGAACAACGATGTGAAGGGTTGGTTATGCACCGATCAGAGAATGTATTTATTGATGACACAGATACGAGGATTGAGGATGCTGTGTTTTTGGATAAGCATATGGTACTCATTCTTCAGAATGTTGTACGACTTGTTATTTCCTCACCTGTGATGCCTGATGCTGTGGTCGACTACAATTTATCAAGCAGAGAGTGGGTTATTGTTGAGCAAGAAGAGGTGCTGGGAGAAAGAACTCAAGTCTTATATGGTAGCACTTCATCTGGAAACAAGATTATGAAAGGTTTAGATTCGCCAAAAGTAGTTAATAAATTTGTAACTAGAGTAGAAGATGCCCGTGGGAGCCGGAATGACCTGTCTGAATTTTATGCATGCGAACAACGAGATGTACTTTTCATGGATCATACTTATGTTCCTCTAACAGTTGTTTATTCACATAAAATAAAAAAGGACGGGCAAAACCCTGGCATATTGCATGGGCATGGTGCATATGGTGAGGTCTTAGACAAATGATGGCGTAGTGATCTTAAGAGTTTGCTTGATCATGGATGGATTATTTCCTTTGCTGATGTCAGGGGCGGAGGCGGTGCATTTACAGAGCTAGGCCCATTTTGTCCACAAGATGATGACCACAGATTTAGAAAAAATGTGAAATCCTGGAACAAAGTATCAAACCTCCTTTTTGTAAAATCACCTGCTAGAGTTGGTTGGTCGTATTCAAATACCACTTCAGACTACACATGCGGTGATGAACCTACAACGAGGAATATGCTTGTGTTTCTTTCTAGGTGGTTTAAAAGGTTTCCTGAATATGCATCCAGATATTTATTCTTAACTGGCGAAAGCTATGTAGGGCATTATATACCACAATTAGCGAACATACGACTAAACTACAACAAGGTGACGAAGAAATATTCTAATTCCACCCATGGTATGGTCAAGGTCTACATGGGATTGATCGCAGAGAAAGTGGAAGCTCCTCTGTCCAGTGGACAACTATATCTCAAAACGGATGACCCCCGCGACAATCCATCAGTTAGCTTGGACTCAACAGTATGCACCAGAGCTATGAGAACGATCAACATACTTCAAAAGACCAAATCCCTCTGCTCCTTCGTATACGCTGAGGATGATAACGATCAATCACTGCCCAATAATTTAATGAAGACATGGAAAAATGGCTACCTAAATTTGTTCCCGGTGGCAATGGTGACTGGTACAAATCAGAGACCTGACCTATTTGGTTGCGCGCTGGCTCAGGTGGGTGTTATGGACATTTCCATTGGCCATGCGTGGACTACCGATTATGGCTCTTGCAGATAAGTCAGAGAGATTCCCCTGGAAGCACTGACAATGCCGGCAATAAGTATTTTTTTTTTTAGCTGCGGGGCTACAGTGCAGAGGAACCATGCTCGACGAATACGTTACTCTCGATAATTTATTGCCTCTAGCTACACAGTGAAGGTGGAAATGTACCCCTGGATCAAATTACTTCATACGCAGACAACAGTATCCAAAGGACCTTCTTACGCCTACGCACTTGAATATACTTCTTAGACTGTATAGAGTTCAACACATAATCTTTGAGGGTCGGCATGGTAGCCACAAGGGTATGGCATGAAGACCGCTTATTCTCAGCGCGTTTCCAAACTCTGAATCTGTGATCTTGATGAACACTGTATACACTTGACAAATCCATTCCCGTGGCCAAACTTGTAGTGCTCATTGAGATAAGGATTTCTCCATACTTGAATGTCATTGCCGGAGGACCCGCTGTACAGGAAATTGCCCGCCATTGCTAGAGAACATACGCACCCAACATGGCCTTTGAGCATAGATATGCATCGATAAACACTTCCTATGCCGTTGGTTCCCAGAGGAGAGGATGGAGCAGGCTCTTTTCAGTCCACCTATATCAAAACAAAGAATAGAATATGCATTTGCGTCTTCTTGTGGAGTCTCATGCAAAGCCCTTGGTTGATCTAGGTTGTGGATTTGGCAGTTTATTTGATGCTTTGCTAGAAAAGAAAACTGACTTGGTATATATTGCTGGTGTCGACATTGCACAGAGAAGTTTTATTCATGATTCCAAGGTCTTTCATTCAAAGTTTGAGGTAGATCATAAGTCTCGACTAGCAACGGCCAGCTTCCAAAACGCCTTTATATATGAAAGGTCCATCATTGAATTTGATCGGCGGGTTCATGGTGTTGATGTTGCAACATGCATAGAGGTGATTGAACATATGGAAGAAGACCAAGCATACAAATTAGGAGGCTGTAGCAGAGTTTACCGAGGTGTTCTTCCTGATGGACAATTAGTGGCAGTAAAACTCTTGAATTTTTCTCCGGAAGCAGAAGACGAGCTACTCTCAGAAGTTGAGATTATTACTTCCTTGCAGCACAAGAATATTATTGTCCTAATTGGTTACTATATATATGGTGAGGAACGCCTTGTTGTCTATAACTTTGTGCCAAGAGGGAACCTTGAGGAGAACCTTCATGTGGAAAAGGATAAACCGGTGAAAGATTGAAAGTGGCTGTTGGAGTTGCTGAAGCATTAAATTACTTGCATGATGGTTGTAATCGGCCTGTCATTCACAGGGATGTGAAATCTTACGATACTCTTCTTTTTGATGACTTTGAACCTCAATTATCAGATTTTGGGCTAGCTAAATGGGCCTCAACGACTACATCACACATCATCTGCAATGATGTTGTAGGAACATTTGGGTAGCTGGCTCCATAATATTTCTTGTATGGAAAAGTTAATGAGAAGACATATGTATTCTCATTTGGGGTGGTTCTTCTAGAGCTGATAACTGGAAAAAAAATCCAATTGATACTAAAATTCTGAATTGCCAAGAGAGCCTGGTGACATGGGCAAGGCCATTACTTGAGAATGGATCTATGAAGCAACTAGTCGATCCAAATATGGAAGATGCCTATGATGAATGTGAGATGCAGAGGATGATACATGCTACTGCCCTTTGTTTAAGGCAAGCACCTCGGCTTCGGTCTCGGATGACTCAGATTTTAAAACTGTTGCGAGGTGAGGGAGATGATCTAACTCACTGGTCATGGCCTCAATTGAATATGAGTATCCCCAAACACACAGACACTAATAATGATCATGCATATGCAACAAACGATGAAGAAGATGGAGGGGGGGATTATGAGATTTCTGAGCTCCGCAATCATTTAACTCTTGCAATGCTTGGGGTGGATGACGATGTGGAGTCATTTGACAACGCTGATCAGAACATGCATATTCTGAATTCCAACAAATGCTTGGAAGCCTATCTGGGCGGGCGGTTCAATCGCTCCTCCAGATTTGAATGAATAAATAATGATAACAGTCCAAACCCCTTTTTCTTTCTTTGCAGGTTAACTAATACTTCTGCCACAATTGTTGGTTGTGTGTGAAAAAACACAGAGGAATTGGTACAGAATAGTGACCTGGGAAGACTCATTATGGACATTAAGGAGAATTCAGACTGTAACACATGGATAATATGAAAGTAAATACCCCACTTGTCAAATGATTAGCGACGGTTCAGGTAACAGCAGAGCATCTGGCAGACGCACCTGGCATTCACAGATTCCATGAAGAGGAAACGCTTCAGATTCCCAGAACACAAAGAGTTTTAATTTTCTTTTTAAAAGACTAATAGATGTAAGAGAGAAAGGACGGGGTGTGAGTGCAGTGCTGAGGGAAAACCTCTGTGAAGAGGGTTCCTTGTGTAATGCTAAGTTATTTTGTAAGCCATTAATGGAGTAATAAAGATGATTTTTTCCTTGTGACTATGAGATTCATCACGGTCGATTTCTTTCAACATGTTTTTCTCTTTTTCAGTTGTGTTAAATCTATTTGGAATTCATTTGATAGGCTCCTTACTCACAGTTGATGTGTTATCATTTTCATAATGTTATTTCTTCCTTATTCCGTCGCAACTGCGTTTCATTTCATTTTCTTCTAACTGATGTGCTTTGTTATACTTTAGTACGACCACTACTATAACGAATGGATTTGGGTTTTCTGTAATTCTTTATTGTCTTTCCTCTGCACCAGCTATCAGTGGGTGTAAGACCAATCTGCATTTTCAGAATTCTGCATATATTCTCTGCTACATCAGCCTTTCCTTTTTCTTTCTGCTACCACATCATGACAATCAAAGCGCTGAAAGATAGACTTACTTTGCCTCACTTTCCGCAAGTTATTTGATCTCTGCTATTGTCTCTTTTCTTCGGTTTTCATTTGACTCCATGCCCAATGGACCATTTCCTTGGTTTAACCCCCAAACTCCAAAAATCCAAGACCATCATTCACCCCTAAATCTTCCCACCTTTTTCACGCTTACTTAAATTCCTATTGTGACATTTTTTCGAGATATCCCTCTCGGGTTGGGGGAGGGAAATCTTCCAATCCAAAGTGGTTTGAGGTTGCCTCGGGATTGATTTTCTGCAACCCATTTCAGTTTCGAGTGTCAAAACCACCTATAGGGATACTAGAAGTAGAAGGAGACCCACTTCTGGTAATAAAACAAAGGGCTTGCCCCCCACTAAAAATGAATCTAGGTGTGGGAAATGGAATAGATGCAGTGAGTAAACTAATGCTAGGGAGACCCATTAAAGGGAATGACATGAACGACAACATTCCCCACATAGAGAAGCCATATTTAGTAGGCATGGTGGTGGAAGAAACTATCCCACTAATGGATGGTAAGGAAGAGGTCAAGGAGACTCCTACTATAACACTCAATTACAAAGGAAATGGTCCTCCCATTCCAGGTGAAACACTTTCACTTTAGATTGAGCGAGAATGGATAAAGTAGGAAAAAGGGTCACCCATAGGTGTATTCGCCTAAATGAGTATAGGGTCGAAAGGCCCAATCAAATGAGGGATAAAATATTTTGGAGGACTTTCATCAACGATTTAAACCTCTATGTGATCACTCCCCTTAGAATGTAATAATTGGCTCTCAAATTCTAATAGGTTAGTGTTATCCATTGTGGACAACAACCCCCTCCTAGTGGAAGGTGGATCTTCCCCTTCAAGAGAATGTCCTCGTTGTCTACGTGACTGGTGAAGAGGTTGGTTAACCATATTGAAATATTATGTTTTATCCAATAAAATAATTATACTATGGTTGAATAGATGCAAAAAACATAGATAAAATCCCTAACAAATCTAATATTTCAATAGGAAAACCTTGGAAAAAGGGGGCCTTCCAAAAACCAATCTTTGAGGGATGTTGAGTTCTTGAGACTTGGCTAGCAAAGGTGTGAGAGATAGTTATGGTAAGCCACACATAACATCCCTTACTAGTGCAAGAACCCTCATGAATATGGGCACCTTATAAGGGAAATAAAATAGGGATTCAACATTTGTATAAGGTACCGCAAGTACTTCCCACTCACAAGCACCTATGTGATGCCCCAAGAAATGCCACTATGTATACAACTTTACATTCAAAGAAAGGGTGGAATAGTCATGGGTTAGGACCAAACTTAGTGTACATGTATGGGTAGGGAAAGAAGGTATGAAATTTTGGAGAGAAGTGTTGTCACTACAATCCAAAAATCCCATACATGTAGTATTCCAGCAAACACCAAAACAATTGAAGAGGGGATATCACTCCACTTTCTCTAGTGCAACTTGTTCTTGACACTTATGCTAGAGGTGATTTCTTGAAAAACACTCCTTACTACTAATGGATTTAAACTCTCTTCAATGGATTTCTATTTTTGGTTTTATGGCCTTGTAGAGTTCAATCTCTAATCCTACACCAAGGTCCAAAGTCCTAGTCTATGTTGGTTTGCTAAATAGAAACAAATGTCTAATAAATTTTAATTTAAGCAATTTTTGCTTATATGGATGTTGATTACTCAAGTGTGAGGATATTTAGACACTTAATATTTAGTTAAGATCAACTTGGAATAATGTGTCGTTAGGTAAAATAGTGTTTCTTTAATATGAATTAGTATGCATTTGTAGTTAGGAAATACGACGATCATGATATGTTCCCAACGTAGAGTGATCCGATGGCTTATGCTCTCCTCTATATTAATAGATACATTTATCTGTGGATTAACACCCAATTGGTCCATGATCTCTATTTAAAGAGCATGAAGGGTCATTTACCGATGATCAATTGTGAGAAACTCTCTTGTAAATATCTTTGTAATATTTTTCTTTTGCATTAACAAATTTCTCCAAGTGGCCACGTTGGCTGGGGTTGTGGGTGTTTCCCCGTAGGGTTTTTTCCATGTCAAAACATTGGTGTGATGATATTTTTTTTAGCTGTGTAAACAATTGCTAAAGGTTTTCATCATTTTTTGGAATACATGTGTTGTCGAACATAGTATCAGAGTGCATTTGAAGACCCTCTCTAGTTGTAGATTGAGATCTTGAAGCTGTGTTTCTGCATGCCTAATTTCTTCTATTTCTGTACATTTCTAGGTTGTGAAGACTATTCCATTGCATCATAGTGCTCATTTAAATTAGGAATGATTTTTGTTTCACTCGAAAAGGTTTCCTCTTTCCCAAGATACTGTTGGATCATGTTGTCATTGATGCCAATGGTTTGATTGATTGATGTCAAGTGATTGATTGATGTCAAAAGATTGATTGATGTCAAAAGATTGATTGATTGATGATTTCTGTAATTTAATATGTATTTTCCTTGATGAGAATGCATAGATGAATATGGATCAATGAGTTGTCATTGATATGATGAAGATGTATCAATGAGTTTTCATTGATATATGATGAAGATGGATATATCTGGTTTCATTGGTATATGATGCATTGTTGGAAATATGTATAGATGACTCATTATTGTCTTATCATGGTTGCTAAAGTGCACAAATGGATGAACTCCAAAGTGGTATGCTTATGGTGAAATCCCTCACGGAAAGACGCTTTGCGGATTGAGTTATCCTAGAAGAATGGTTGGAGGACCCATGCTTGTATGTGAAATAATGAGATGAAGATAAATTAAGTTGTTGGTGAAACTATCCTATATGGATAGTACTTGTCATGCCATTTCCTGTGGTATGTGGAGTGTCATATAACTCCTCACGGTTTGAGAGTTATGGCCTTACGAAATTGGAGGACCCTCACATGTTGGATTGAAGCCCATAAGGTCAAAGACGTCAAAGAAGTCAAAGTGACCTAAAAGAAGAATTCATTATTTAAATGATAAAGTAAAGTGACAAAGTCAAGGTGGATTATTTAAATAATAAAGAGAAGTGACAAAATCTAGAAGGAATTTTAAATGATAAAGTATTGGAGAAATTTCTATTTATGGAAAGTGGTTAACCCTGAAATAAGCAAAATAGGTTAAGTGACCTAGAAATGGGTTAAGTGACCTAGAGGATGAAAGTATAAATAAGATAGCTATGGACTCTTGCAAAACATCCTTTTTGTGGATCAATGGAGAGCTTCTTGTGAGAATATATTTTGGAGTATAGATGGAGAGGTTCTTGGGAGAGCTTCTTGTGAGAGCATCTTTGGTGTGGATCTCTTGAGCATTATTGAAGATATATTTTGAGAAAGAGAGCATGAGGAGGATCTCATGGATGCATTGAAGTTTCGGCAAGTCTGAGATCATGACGACGAAATTCTTGGAATTACAAAAAGACCCTATTTTCTGGTGCGTACGCGGGATGTCTGTGTATAGGGTGCGAATACACGAGCTGTTTGTGTACAAGGTGCGTATAGTACGCGGGCTGTCTGTGTACAGGGAGCATACAGTGGGTAAAATCATGGAGATTTGTGGTTGAGATGATGACAATCTATTGAAGACTGAAGCAGGTTCCAGATCTTCATTCTATGGACTCAGATCTGTCACTGAGACACTGGTATGGTTACATTATTGTCTTGATGGATAGTATTGCTTATTGTGTTGTGAATTATTAGGCCATTCTTGGTATGGTTGCTGTAATTTGGTTTATGTTGGTTGATGGAGTGAGAAGTACTCTTGTGATTTAGTTGTGATATGATTGCTATGGTATACTAGTTTCTTATACATGATTGAGTTAGCATTCATATTGATTGGTTGTGGAGCATGAGTAAACTATTGGAGAGATTGGATGTGTTGTGACTGGCTGGTGGTCAGTTTAGACAATGAGAGATAGAAGATAATGATGAATTGGTTGCAGAGGATCTGATTTGATCTTGAGAGAGAAACCCTAAGAAGCTCAGATGGTAAACACAAGCTGTAGTACTGCTTGGGCACGTATACACATGGGTTGTACTACTGGTAGGGCACGTACATATGCGTGCTACACTACTGACATGTCGCACACTTGTTGCAGATTGATATCTGTTGAGGATTGTTGTCTCATCTCATTTTATGCTGAGGGTGTAAGCTGAGTCTTGCATGATAGAGATAGTTCTCTTGTAGAGTTGTACTCTATTCAGTTGTTGCTAAAAAACCCCAAGGATTGTAGTCTGTAATAAAAAGAAAATTGTACATACATCTTGTGTTCTTTGTGTTCCTTGTGGTGATGACTTATTGATGATATATTACTGATATATGTTGCTGATATGTGTTCACATCTAATTGGTTATAAATGAAAACAATGAGTAATGAGTAAATGTTGAATGCTAACTAATGGGTTTTGTGAAAGAGGGAAGTTTTGGTAAAAGGAGCCCCACACTCATTCACCCCCCCTCTAAGTTTGGTAGGTGTTCTCAACAGATACGACCATTTTAGTAAGATCCAAAGGTATAAATCCCAAATACACCATTTTTAATTTTTTTGTAGAGATAATATTTTGGTTTTATTTCAATTTTTTTTTATTTTCGAGTTGCTACTCCTTTCGATCTGTGTATTCTATTTACCCCACGCTGTGTGCGATCTCGACAAATCAGAAACATAACAAAAAGGATTTTTGTATCTGCATATGCTCTGTGCGATCTTAGTAAATTAGAAACAAAGGGAACATTTGCATTTGAGAATACTTTTTTTTTCTTGTGTGAAAATAGTTTTTTATGAGCTCTCTCTCCAAGGCTGTCTTCAAAAATAACAACAACACAACCCGCAATCCTTCTTCTAAACAATATAATATGTTTTTCCCTAGCTCACTTGGTTACAAGTTGCTTTATTAAGTAAGAGGTCTTGAGTTCAAGTCTTTTTTTTGTTACTTTTTTTTGAAAAAGTTCATACATCCATTATAAAGTGTTTTTCACTTAAATTATAAAAGTGAATCACCATAAGTAGCTTTAATATTTTATTTTAATTTATTTATTTTGCATGCAACTTTCATTTATAAAACAAGGCTACTAGGTAGCATATACCTGCCGAATATAATAATACGCACTAGGAGTACTGGTTTAATGCCTAGATGGCAACCAAATTAAATTGAGTATATTATTTCCCTCTAAGATATATACAATATATATACAATTTTATGCTGTTATTTTTTCCCTCTAATATATATATATATATATATATATATATATA
>ML787276.1:44686-62346 GCA_009831015.1 Picea engelmannii
AATGAAAATGTCTCCTTGGTATATATAGGAGACTAGGAGGTATAATTACAACTAATGGCCTAAAGCCAACATAAATAAAATAACATTACTAATATAATATGCCCCAATTAAGGGTTAATGAGCCAATATTAGGGCTTAACAATTATCTATTCCAAGTCTTTCCTGCAACCTTCTATCAATATATCAAATCACTCATTCGGTTGAAGGTAAAATTGTAGTGTTTTCACCTACCAAGTTGTAATCAAGGATCTAAAATATCCTAAGCATGTTATTGCAACTAGAATTGCTGATGATATTACCAAGTTATACAATTTTGACAACTTTGGGTCATCATCTTTTTCATCAGTTTTTGTTTCTCAGATCGATGACTTGAGGAAACTTTGGCATGAGCGGTTTGGTTATATAAACTATCTCTCATTCTGAAAACTTTGTAATAAAAATATTGTGTCTGTTCTTTCTCTTATTTCTTGCAGAGATCATGTTTATGCCAATTGTGTTCTCGACAATCATCATCGGGACAATTGTGAAAAATGTTCCTCTTGGCATGCCTCGACCCCTTTGCAACTTTTTCATAGTGACCTATGTGGTACACTTTCCTCTCCTTATTTTTATGGTGCAAGTATTTTTTAACTTTCACGGATGAATTTTCTAGATGCAATTAGGTGTACTTATTAAAACTCAAGAGGAAAGTTTTTGAAATTTTTTTGGCCTATAAGGCCCTTGTAGAAAAGCAATCTAGACAACAAATTCAAAGGTTAAGAATAGATAATGGAGGCGAATATGTGAAAAATAAATTTATAAGTTACTGCACTGCACAGGGCATCCAAATGCAACACATGGTTTCATATACACCACAACAAAATAGAGTTGCTAAGAGAAAGAATCACACACTAAAAGAAATGGCTAATTGTATGATCCAATATAACGGATTAAGTCTTAATTATTGGGCATAAGTCATTAATTGTGAAAATTACATAGTAAATAACACTCCAACTAAGGCTCTAAAAAACATAACATCGGAAGAAGCATGGAATAAACTTAAATAATATGTAAGTTGTTGATTAATTGGGTTGGTTTTCATTGATTTCAACCCTTGAAGCAAGTCCAGTTGAAAATTCCAGTAGCTCCAACAATATGGTTAAGGGACTTAATATTGTTTGATGTATAATGGTATGAATATTAGTATATTTTCACATAAGACTATTCTATATGGATAAAACATGTCATGCCATTTCCAGAGATATGTGGAACGTCACATAAATCCTCACGGTTAGAGAGTTATGGCCTTTTTAAGTTGGAGAACCCTCATGAGTTATCTAGAAGGTAAAATAAGTCAAATTATTCTAGAAGCTCCTAGAAGAAGTTGACTAGTCAAATAGGTGAAACTAGGAGTTAATCATGGGTTAAGTTGTTGCAATAATAAAAATAATTAAAAATAAATTAGTTGCAACTAGAAGTGGAGAGTTTACTATTTGTGAATAAAGTAGTTATAAGTGGACAAGTGGTTAGAAGTGAGTTAGTCCTAAAAGAAGGAGATTGGGTTAAGTTGGTTAGAAGGTAACCCCTTGAGGAAGCTACATGGAAGTATAAATAAGAGAGCAAGGCTCTCCTATTAGCACCTATTGAGCACATTGGATATCTATTATTATGTAAGGTTTATTGTAGGTAATCATTAAGACATTTGAAGTTATGCAAGTCTGAGGTAACACGAAGGGTTGACCATGAACGTTTTAGAATTACAGAAAGTATTGAAAAAAACCTAGTTTTTGAGGTGTACACAGGCTATAGTGGAGAAGGGCGCGTACACATGCAGGCTGATTATTGTACTTGTTCATGATTATACACACATGTATGGAACATGACTAGAGAGATACAAATTCACTTGATTAAGGAATATGTATGAGGATGCATGCATAGGGCACAACTACAATTATAGTTTGGACACAATGTCAGGTTGCAGATTGTTGTGAAAGAGGCAACAAAGTGTTAAAGTTTTTCAGGAAGGTGAAGACCCTAGTTTTCATAAGGAATACATAGGTTGCAGTATAGACATGCCATGTACATATGTAGGCTATAGTATATACAAGCCACATACATACACAAGCTGCGGTATAGACACGTCACATACATACGTGAGCTGTAGCACAAACATGTTGCGTGCCTATTGTTTTTTGTTGGTATAGGAAGGTTATAGGTACAGATTGATCACAAGATATTGGTACATGTTGGTTATAGGTTGTTGACATAGATTGGTATAGGTTTACAATGGTATGTCTCACAGTGATAGTGTGGTAGTGGTTTCATAATTTCTATTATATTTCAGGGCGGTTGAATGGGGCAAGGATAGGTGGTTGTAGCCACATTCCAGTTTTAGCTGGAGAACATATGGGGTTATAGGCTCCTTTTGGTTGTAGCCATGTTTCATTTTTATCTGGAGAGCATAGGGGGTTGTAGGCTCCTTCTGGTTGTAGCCAGAGAATTGGGGAGTTGGAGCTTCCCTCAGGTTGTAGCCTAAAAATATAAGGGGTCAGAGTCTCCTTCCAGTTCCATCTGGAGAAAAAAGGAAGTTGGTGATTTAGTATATGGAAAATTTATGCATTGCATCTCCACAAAGAAAATTTGGGAAAAAATTCAAAATATTTATGAAGGAGATGAAAAATTCAAGGCAACAAAGCTTCAAACTTACAAAGGTCAATTTGAAAAACTGAAGATGAAGGAAGTAATATTGCAACTTCTTCTTACGAGTTGATGAAACAGTGAATGCAATCAGAGGATTTGGAGAAAAAGTTGATGAATCTATAATTGTTCAAAATGTACTAAGATATATTCCAATGAGATTTGATCCTAAGGTCTCAACACTAGAAGAAACAACATATCTGGATCCAATAAGCATGGATGAACTACATGGAATTTTCACAGCCTATGAAATGAGAACTGAACAAGAGAATCCAGTTAAAAAAGAAGAAACATTGAAAGCATCCAATAAGTCAAATCAAAAGGGAAATCAGAAGGCAAAGGAAGATAACAACAACAATGACATCTCAAAAGATGATGAAGACGTAGCCAACTTCATAAGAAGACTGAAAAAGGGAACCGATGACAGATATAGAGGTAAGCTTCCATTGATTTGTTTTAATTGTGATGGTATTGGTCATTTTTCTAACAAATGTCCTCATAAGAAAAAGAAAATAAATGAATAAGATGATTCAAATAGAAAACAAATATATAAATGCAAAAGAACAAAAAAGAAAGTCTTTAAGAAAATTTTCTGCACCAAAGAAGACAACTCCTCATCAGATGAAGATGAAGTCAGTGAAAGTGAGACAAAAATAGTTCTATTAATGACAGTAGAAGACTTCGATAAAGAAGACACTGAAGAGGAATATGAAGAGGCAAAATTTGACTACAAAGAAGAATTGTTGAGTGCCATAGATGTTATAAAAAGGGAAAAGAAGAAAAAAAAATCACTACAGGCAGAATTAAAAAGAAAAGAGGAAACAAAAAAATTCCAACTCTAAAGAATTAGAGCAGATGATATCTAATTTAAAAATTCAATTTGAAGAAGACAAAAGAATCGAAGAAGCACTCAAAGAACAATTGGAAGAAAAAGACAAGATCATTGGAAATTTGGAAGCATAGATTGTTACATTGAGAAAATACCTTTAACAAAAAAACATGCAAAATATCTCTAAGGTTTTGGATAACATTATCAACAGTCAGAGGCCACATCATGACAAGTCTAGGCTAGGATACAATCAAATAGAAAGAGCATCAAGATCCAAATAAATAGATCAAGAAAAACATCTAAGCTATGCAGAGACAGTTAGAGGAGACAAGAAGTTTTACAAGGAAGATCACAGGGACACTCCTCCACCTAGAAGATCAGAATCAATGACAATTAGAAACAAGCAGGCCTCAAGAAGAAGAAGGATTCATAAGAGTAACTTCTTTAAGAAGATATTCAACTCTCGGGTATCAAACTATATTTTTTGGTTTATGTTATGCATGTAATAATTTTGGACATAAAGATGTAAATTGCATAACAAATAGTATAAACATAAATAGATTTGAAATTCATGCAAAAAATGGTTATCCAAGAAGGCCTAGCGAAACACATAGAAGAAGCTACAACAAGCTTGAATCATTGAGCACTGAAGTGGAATGCTACAAGTGAAACAACTTTGGACACATGGCCTAACATTGTAGAATGGAAATCCTTCTAGAGAATCAAAATAGAATAACAACAGTCACATATAGGAGCCTCAACATCGAATATGGATAAGAAAGAAAAATCAATATAAAAATGAAGAATGCACACTCGCTCTACAAGCTAAACAAAATAAATGTGGTTGGTAAGTTGAAAGTGGATGCTCAAATCACATGATAAGTGACGAGGACAATTTTCTAACTTTGAGAAAGGAAAGAGATGGATCAGTCTCCTTTGGAAATGACAACTCAAATAGAATCATTGGAAAGGGCACGATCATAATTGTAAACAAGAGTGCCAAGGCATAAAATGTTATACTAGTGGAAGATATGAAACATAATATTCTAGGTGCAAGTCAAATGTGTGACCAAGGTCACAAACTTGTTTCTAATTCACAAAAGTGTGAGATAAGAAAAAACGATTCAGGAAAATTCGTTGCAACAACTATATGAACTTCAAGAAACATATATGTATTAAGTTAAATTGGAAATGAAAAGTGTTGTCTAGGAAAGGAAGATGAAGTTTGGCTATGGCATAGAAGAATGGGTCACACAAACTTCGATAACCTCGTCTAATCTAGAAAAAAGGAAGCAACCATAGAAATGCCTCAGATCACGAAGCCAACCAACACATTATGCAACCATTATAAACAAGGAAAGAAAACAAAGAACATGTTCAAATCAATGGAATACTCCACAACAAGACTACTAGAAATTGTGCATACTGATCTAGTTGGACCAACTAGAACAAAGGGATTAAAAGGTGAGCAATATTTTATGTTATTGGTAGATGATTATACAAGGATGACTGCAGTTTGTTTTCTTAGGAAGAAATCATAAGAATTTGAAAACTTCAAGGTATTCATGGAAATGGTTGAAAATGAAATGGATTAAAAAATAAAATGTTTGAGATATGATAATGGAGGAGATTTAAATTCAAAGGAATTTATGGATTTCTGCAGCAAGCATGGAATAAAAAGACAATTCTCCATTGCTAGGACACCTCAACAGAATGGAGTTTTCAAAAGGAAGAACATGACAGTACAGGAAATGGCTCAGACAATGTTAATGGATTCTAAGTTGACAGATGTCTTTTGGACACATGCAGCGCATACAACAGTTCATATTAAAAAAAAAGTAATTCTCAGGAACAACAGTGATAAAACTCCCTACGAGCTATGGAAAGGAATACCGACGAATGTGAAGAACTTCAGAGTTTTTGGAAGCAAATGCTACATCAAAAGAAAATATGCAGAATGGGAAAGTTTGATTCTTGTGTGGAAAAAGACATACTTGTTGGGAAATCAAGTATAAAGAAAGCATACAAATGTTTCAATCTAAGGCTCAACAAAGTTGTGGAAATAATCAATGTAACTGGTGATGAGACAGGTGGATGAAAAATAAAGGAAGAAGAAAATGAGTCAGTGGAACATGTTTATGAAGAAGAAGTAAAGGATGAAGAAATAGCAAAAGGGGAAGATGAAGAAGATCAAATAGAAGTGGAATAGAAAGAACAATAATCAAACTACATCCTCATCTCTTCCAATAATAAGGATGCAATTGCATCCTCATACTTCAATGTAGATTTAGTGGTACTACCAATTGCTGCAACCAGGTTATTCTAGGATATTGGAAAAGAAATAACAAAGTAATACACTATATTCTTATGCAAGCTTAATATCAACATAGACAAGTTGACTTACCAGAGTATTGAAGGAATTTAGATGTTCTGTCATAGAATATTCATCTTCCATCATAAGGTGATACAACTTATTTTGAAGAAACAAACTTTTTACTAGGGATTTTGATTGATGCAAATTCCCTAACTTTTCCCATAGTTCCTTGGTTGTAGCTTCTCTCGATACATTCAGTGACACTAAATTTTACAGGTAGAGTTGAATTGTACTCCTTGATCTTATATCGAAATTCACCCAATATTCTTTTGACATACCAATAGATTGAGTACTAGTTGTTTGTGTACCAATAGGTTGTGTACTAGGATCCACAATGATCCATTGTTCTTTGTCTACAAGAAGGTCCTCCATATTGAGCTTCCATAGCTCAAAGTTTTGACCTTTGAACTTCTCAATATCAATTCTAGAACTGCTCGCCATTTTCTTTCAACACACAAATCATCACTACAAAGCTCCCACTAAACCTAGGTTTATCACACTCCCAATATAAACTTGATCTTATCAAGACCGAGCCAAATCCTCAACAACAAAGACGTCCCCTTGAAGTAAAAAAAGTTCTCTTATACCACCTATAAGTTTTAAACCTATGAAGTAAATCAATGCATACTGATTCTTAAGAAAAACATAAATTAATCAATGGATCATACACATTACACATATATTTATGTTGGAAACCCTTAACCGGGAGAAAACCAACCTTCCTTGGTGCCCCACATTTCAACTCTTCATTGTATTAATTTCACCATCCACAATACAATATATACAATACTTTAGGTATTTCACAGCTACCAAAACCCTAATCCCTTAATCTAGGATTAATTTAGAAAACCACTAAAAATAGCGAAAACCGCTGAAAATATTCGACACCCCCCACATACATGCAAAGAATATAAAACATACCCAACACATTCACTAAGGAATTGGATGAACACCATAGGTGATATGTCATGACATGTGCACAAGGGTCTTCGCTAGGTTTTTCGTCATTTTTTGGGATATCAGATGGAAATTTTGTGGAAATTTTCAGCCACAAAGAGTGGTGTTTGATGAGGTCATTCCATTAACCATGAAATAGCATGAAAGTTCAATGTTTCCAGGAAAGTAAATGGTGTATTTGTGAATGGATTTGGGTTGAAAGAAGACATATCTTGCTAACCTGGTAGAAATTACAATACCCCCATATTTTTGTCCCTATAAACACTAGGGCCCTCAGGAACAAAACTATTCCTAGGGATATAAGGGCCTCCAAAGAAATTTCTTCTCCTAGGGACATAAGAGCCCTCAGAGGAATTATTTACCTCAAAAATAGAAATGATGTTGGAGGCAGGACCAGACCTAGGATTATCATTTGAACCAAAAGAAAAAAGAAAAAAAACATTTTGTATTGTTAGACCACCTATAGGGATACTAGAAGTAGAAGGACACCCACTTCTGGTAATAAAACAAAGGGCTTCCCCCCCACTAAAAATGAAACTAGATGTGTGAAATGGAATAGATGCAGTGAGTAAACTAATGCTAGTGAGACCCATTAAAGGGAATGCCACAAACGACGACATTCCCCACATAGAGAAGCCATATGTACTAGGCATGGTGGTGGAAGAACCTATCCCACTAATGTATGGTAAGGAAGAGGTCAAGAAGACACCTCCTATAACACTCAATGAGAAATGAAATGGTCCTCCCATGCTAGATGAAACACTTGCAATTTAGATTGAGTGAGAACAGATAAAGTAGGAAAAAGAGTCACCCATAGGTGTATTCGCCTAAATGAGTATAGGGTCGAAAGGCCCAATCAAAGGAGGGATAAAATGTTTTGGAGGAATTTCATCAACGACTTCAAACTCTATGGGACCAGTCCCCTCAGAATGTAATAATTGGCTCTCAAAATCTACTAGGTTAGTGTCATCCATTGTGGACAACAACCTCCTCCTAGTGGAAGGTGGATCTTCCCCTTTAAGATAAAGTCCACGTTGTCTACGTGACCGATGAAGAGGTTGGTTAGCCATATTGAAAGATTGTGTTTTATCCAATAAAATAATTATACTATGATTGACTAGACAAAAAAACCATATATAAAATTCCTAACAAATTTAATATTTCAATAGGAAAACCTTGGAAAAAGGGGGCCTTCCAAAATCCAATCCTCGAGGGATATTGAGTCCTCGAGACTTGGATAGGGAAGGTGTGAGAGATAATTATGGTAACCCACACATAACATCCCTTACTAGTGAAAGAACCCTCATGAAGATGGGCACCTTATAGGGGAACTCAAATAGGGATTCAATATATGTCTAATGTACCGCAAGTACTTCCCACTCACATGAACCTATATGATGCCCCAAGAAATGTCGCTATGTATACAACTTTACATTCAATTACAGGGTGGAATAGTCATGGGTCAAGACTACACTTAGTGTACATGTATGGGTAGGGGAAGAAAGTCTAAAATTTTGGAGAGAAGTGTTGTCACTTCACTCCAAAACTCCCATACAGGTAGTAGTCCAACATACACCAAAACAATTGAAGAGGGGATATCAGTCCACTTCCTCTAGTACAACCTTGTTCTTGACACTTGTGTTAGAGGTGATTTCTTGACAAGCTCTCCTTACTACTTACTAATGGATTTAAACTCTCTTAAGTGAATTTCTATTTTTGGTTTTATGGCCTTGTATAGTTCACTCTCTAATCCTACACCAAGGTCCTAAGTCCTAGTCTATGTTGGTTTGCTAAACATAAAAATTGTCTAATAAATTTTAAATCAAGCAATTTTTCTTATATGGATGTTGATTACTCAAGTGTGAGGATATTTAGACACTTAGGATTTAGTTAAGTTAAACTTGGTCTAATGTGTCATTAGGTAAAATGGTGTCTCTTTAATATGAATTAGTATGCATTTGTAGTTAGGAAATATGACGGTCATGATATGTTCCCAATGTAGAGTGATTCGATGGATCATACTCTCCTCGATCTTAATAGATACATTTATTTGTGTCTTAACACCCAATTGGTCCATGATATCTATTTAAAGATCATGAAGGGTCATTTACTGATGATCAATTGTGAGAAAATCTCTTGTAAATATCTTTGTAATATTTTTCTTTTGCATTAACAAATTGCTCCAAGTGGCCACGTTGGCTGGGGTCGTGGGTGTTTCCCCGTAGGGTTTTTTCCATGTCAAAACATTGGTCTGTTGATATTTTATGTAGTTGTGTAAATGGTTACTAAAGGTGTTCTCCCTTTTTTGGAATACATGTGTTATCGAACATGGTATTAGAGTGCATTTGAAGACCCGCTCCCGTTGTAGATCGAGATCTTGAAGCCGTGTTTCCGCATGTCTGGTTTCTTCTATTTCTGTACATTTCCAGGATGTGAGGACTGTTCCATTGCATCCATAGTGCTCATTTAAATTAGGAATGTTTTTTGTTTCACTCGAGACGATTTCCTCTTTCCCAAGATATGTCCATTTTAGTTAGATCCAAAGGTATAAATCCCAAATACACCATTTTAAAAAAATTTGCAGAGATAATTTTTTGGTTTTATTTCAATTTTTTTAATTTTTGAGTTGCTACTCCTTTCGATCTGTGTATTCTTTTTCCTCGTGCTTTGTGCGATCTTGAAAAATTGGAAACATAACAAAAAGGATTTTTGTATCTGCGTATGCTCTGTGCGATCTCGGTAAATTAGAAACAAAGGGAAAATTTGCATTTTCTAGGTAAGCTAACTGAGATCTAACCCTTGTTGTCGTGAGAAGAAAATTCTTTTCTTGTGTGAAAAGAGTTTTTTATGAGCACTCTCTCCAAGGCCGCCTTCAACAACAACAACAACACAACCCCTAATCCTCATAAACACTATAATATGTTTTTCCTTAGCTCACTTTGTTAAAAGTTGCTTTATTAAGTAAGAAGTCTTGAGTTCAAGTCTTTTTTTTGTTAATTTTTTTTGAAAAAGTTCACACATCCATTGTAAAGTGTTTTTCACTTAAATTATAAAAGTTAATCACCATAAGTAGCTTTAATATTTTATTTTAAGTTATTTGTTTTGCATGCAACTTTCATTTATAAAGTATCTTCATTGTAAAAGTGATCCCCGCTTACTCTATAAAAGTGGGTCACTTCATAAGATACTTATTTGTAAAACTGAGGTTATTAGGACGGGTATCACCACTTGGAACAACTTCTACTTTCCATGTGGCTCTTTGGTTACCGTTTATGCATTTTTTCAAAAGGGCATAACTTTCACATCCAAAGTTCGTTTTCAGTGCCGTTTTTTTTGAAAGAATCTATTTTTTTCGAGATCTTTCCATATAGACAATAAATTTCATATTTTAATATGGAATCTCACAATTATCATTTGCTTACCAATACCAACTACTTTTCATATAAATCCCCCATATGGAGGATGTATTAAAAAGAAAAGGATTGTATCGGATTACCTCGGGAAAAGAACTAGAACCCACTTATGATGAAAACAAATTCAAATGGGACAATAAGAATGAGGAAACACATGGACTGATCAAAATGTCCATCTCTCCTTATTTAAGGTTTCACCTTCAAGGAATTGATGACCCTGATGATGCTTGGGAAAAGCTTGAAGTTGTGTTTGGTAAAAACAATATTATTCAAGCCCACCAGTTGGAGAATCAATTAATAAACTTAAGTCCAAATGATTTTCCTTGCATTGAAGATTACTTATCTAAGTTCAAAACACTTAAATTTTATCTATAGAATGCAAAATAGATCTGCCAGAAAATCAATACTTATATGTTATTCTTGGTAGTGCATATTATGTTTTTGTATCTACCTTTTATGCCACCAAAGAAGCTCTAGGGAGTGATTATAGAAAACCATCTCTTCAATCATTTTGTGATGCTTTGATTCGAGAGAAATATAAGCTTCTCTAACTTGGATTGATTAGCATTGTAGGTACATACAAAAAATCCTTATTGGCCCAACAAAACGTTAAATCCAAGAATCCCAAGAAGTAACATCCTCACCATGAAAACAAGCAAAACAAGGTTCCCAAACCCTCTCAGTCAGTTTTCGCTCCTAATGGTGATAAAGAAGAAAAATATAAACGTAAGAATATTGGTGACTGACATTACAACTTTTGTGGAAAAGATGGTCATGTGGAGTCCAATTTTTTTAATAATATGGAAGATTTATAAGAAGCGATGAAGAAGAACAACATCAATATTTGTTCTTATTCTTCTTCTTCTTCTTCTTCTTCTCATGGAAATTCACTCTTTTTTCTTATGGTTTCTTCTTCAATGCAACTTCTACTTCTTCTTCTGATGAGTGGCTTATTGATTATGGACCATATTATCATATGGCTAAGGATTAAGCCATATTTTATGCTCTAAATGAATGTAACACCAATCAAATATTTGTTGGTGATGATAGATATCTTAGTGTTGTAGGTTTTGGAACAGTTCAAGTAGATAATGGTCATTTCAATGATATATTGTGCATTCCAAGTCTTTCTTGCAATGTTCTATCATTGTATTAAATCACTCATTCATTTGAAGGTTAAATCGTAGAGTTTTCACCTACCAAGTTGTAATCAAGGATCTAAAATATCCTAAGCATGTTCTTATAACTATAATTGCTGATGATATTATTGAGTTGTACAATTTTGACAACTTTGGGTCATCATCTTTTTCATCAGTTTTTGTTGCTTATATTGATGACTTGAGCAAAATTTGGCATGAGCGGTTTGGTCATATAAACTATCGCTCATTGTGAAAATTATGTAATCAAAAGATTGTGTCTGTTCTTCCTCTTATTTCTCCCAGAGATCATGTTTATTCTAGTTGTGTTCTCGACAAACATCATTGGGACAATTTTGAAAAATGTGCCTCTTGGCATGCCTCGACCCCTTTTGCAACTTGTTCATAGTGACTTGTGTGGTACACTTTCCTCTCCTTATTTTTATGGGTGCAAGTATTTCTTAACTTTCATTGATGAATTTTCTAGATGCAATTAGGTTTACTTCTTAAAACTCAAGAGGAAATTTTTTGACAAAATTTTGGCCTATGAGGTCCTTGTAGAAAAGCAATCTAGACAACAAATTCAAAGGTTAAGAACAAATAATAGAGTTGAATATGTGAACAATAAATTTATAAGTTACTGCACTGCACAGGGCATCCAAATGCAACACACGGTTCCATATACACCGCAACAAAATGGTGTTGCTAAGAGAAAGAATCAAACACTAAAAGAAATGGCTAATTGTATGATCCAATATAAGGGATTAAGTATTAATTATTGGGCATAAGTCATTAATTGTGAAAATTAAATAGTAAATCAAACTCCCAGTAAGGCTCTAAAAAATATAACATTGGAAGCAACATGGAATAAAATTAAACAAGATGTAAGTTGTTGATTAATTGGGTTGGTTTTCATTAATGTCAACCCTTGAAGCAAGTCCAATAGAAAATTCCGGAAGCTCTAACAATATGTTTAAGGGACTTAATATTGTTTGATGTATAATGGTATGAATATTAGTATATTTTTAGGTAGGTCTATTCTATATGGATAGACCATGTCATGCCATTTCCAGGGATATGTGGAACGTCACATAAATCCTCACGGTTAGAGAGTTATGGCCTTTTTAAGTTGGAGAAACCTCATGAGTTATTTAGAAGGTAAAATAAGTCAAATTATTCTAGAAGCTCCTAGAAGATGTTGACTATTCAAATGGGTGAAACTAGGAATTAATCATGGGTTAAGTTGTTTCAATAAGAAAAAAAATTAAAAATAAATTAGTTGCAACTAGAAGTGGAGAGTTTACTATTTGTGAATAAAGTGGTTATAAGTGGACAAGTGGTTAGAAGTGAGTTAGCCCTAAAAGAAGGAGATTTTGTTAAGTTGGTTAGAAGGTAACCCATTGAGGAAGCTGCATGGAAGTATAAATAAGAGAGAAAGTCTCTCCTATTAGCACCTATTGATCACATTGAATATCTATTATTGTGTAAGGTTTATTGCAGGTAATCATTGATACATATGAAGTTACGCAAGTCTGAGGTAGCACGAAGGGTTGACGATGAACGTTTCATAATTACAGAAAGTACTGGAAAACCCCCAGTTTTTGAGTTGTACAAAGTTTGTAGTAGAGAAGGGCACGTACATACGCAGGCTGATTATTGCTCTTGTTCATGATTATACACACATGTATGAAATATGACTAGAGAGATATAGATTCACTTGGCTAAGGGATATGTATGAGGATGCATGCATAGGGAACAACTACAATTTGGACATAATGTCAAGTTGCATATTGTTGTGAAAGAGGTAACAAAGGGTTAGAGTTTTTTAGGAAGGTGAAAATCCTAGTTTTCATAAGGCATACACATGATGCAGTATAGACATGCTGCATACATATGTAGAATGTAGTATAGGAAAGCCACATACATACACAGGCTGCAATATAGACATGTCACATACATACGTGAGCTACAACACAAACATGTTGCGTACCTATTGTTTTTTGTTGGTACAAGAAGGTTACAGGTACAAGTTGATCACAAGCTATTGGTACATGTTGGTTATAGGTTGTTGGCACATATTGGTATAGGTTTACAATTGTATATTTCATAGTGACAGTGTGGTAAAGGTTTCATCATTTGACTTATATTTCAGGGCGGTTGGATGGGGCAAGGATAGATGGTTGTAGCTAGAGAACATAAGGGGTTGTAGCCTCCTTCTGGTTGTAGCCAGAAAATTGGGGAGTTTGAGCTTCCCTCAGGTTGTAGCCTAAAAATATAGGGGGTCGAAGCCTCCTTCCAGTTGCATCTGGAGAAAAAAGGAAGTTGGTGCTTCCAATGAATGCAATTCTTAAAGGCATATGAGAAATAATATTCCGTGGTTTTCTCCCACATTGGTTTTCCATGTAAAAATACTGGTGTACTGTGTATGTGTATAATTGTTCATTGTTCATGGTCTATTTACTCTGCACTTATTGGATGATAATTTTATATTGATCATAAAAATAAATAACACTTATGTACTGTGGTTAAAAGGATTAAAAAGCTCTATTATTTATTCACCCCCCTCTTAGTAATCCAACAATTGGTATGAGATAAAGTTCCTTTAGAAATCAATTTAACCACTGAAAGGTAGATCATGGAGAGCAACGATATGTATAAAAATGGAATATCACAGTTTGATGGACAAAACCATGCATTATGGATCAGAAGGATGAAAACATGAGTACAAGCACATGGATTTAAGTTTCAGAAATCAGTTGTAGATGGATATAAAGAACCAATAGTTCTTCCAACAAATGAAAATGAAAGAAAACTCAGTATAAATAATTAAAAAGAAAAAAAATTCACTTTTGAATGGTCTCGGTGATTCATTATATGGAAACGTTATGCATTGCAGCTCTGCAAAGGAAATTTGGGACACACTTAAGAATATTTATGAAGGAGATGCAAAAGTCAAGGCAAGAAAGATTCAAACTTACATAGGTCAATTTTAACAACTGAAGATGAAGGACGATCATAATATTGCAACTTACTTCTTTCGAGTTGATGAAACAATGAATGCAATCAGAGGATTTGGATAAGAAGTTGATAAATCTACAATTGTTCAAAAGTTACTAAGATATCTTCCAATGAGATTTGATCCTAAGGTATCAACACTAGAATAAAGAACATATCTGGATCCAATAAGCATGAATGAACTACATGGAATTTTCATAGACTATGAAATGAGAACCGAACATGAGAATCCATTTACAAAAGAAGCAATATTCAAAGAATCCAAGAAGTCGAAGAAAAAGGGAAATCAAAAGGCAAAGGAAGATAGAAACTACAGTGACATCTCAGAAGACGATGAAGAAGTAGCCAACTTCATCAGATGACTAAAAAGGGGAACCGACGACAAATATAGAGGTAAGATTCCATTGATTTATTTTAATTGTGATGGTATTGGTCATTTTTCTAATAGACATCCTGTTGTTGGGGAAAAACACCCTACGGACTAGCAAATAGAGTTCAGACTTTGCATGCAGATATGAACGAATAGAAATTATTTTCTACCTTCATCTGTAGATTTAAATCCCCTTTTCTTAGTAAATGCATGGAAAGATCAACCTACCTTGTTAACGGTGTTTGATGTCGATCCTTCATTGTGCTTGATTACTTGTTCGCAATACTCCTTCCAAAGTTGACCTGCATTCAAGACGATAAACAACTATGCATGCATACTACTTATATACTAACGGGTTAGAAATCAAACATATACTGATCAAACTATAAATAGTTCATGACTTGGGATGGGAAAATAATTTTCTTTATTACTTTGAATGAGTCAACTTACAAAAGTTGAGACCAGCCACCGCTCCTCGAACCTGATCCCGGGATATTCTTCTTATGTCCTTCAACTGCTTTGCTTTGAATCTCCTTTGGCATAAGGAAAGGATAAAGGGTTGGGACAATGGGAATATGTAAATGGGAAGAGTTTCTTTGCTATATTTTTCCTCTTTCCAAATGGTACCCCTACCCCTTCTTTTATAGGCTAGAAGGAGCTAGGTATTTGGACAAACCCTCGGTCATGCATGGCCGAGAGTTTCAGTTAACTCACCCATATCTTTTTGTTCCATTGACAACTTTTCATTTTTCGTGCTTTTGTCGGTCCACGTGGGCTATTTTGGGTCAGCTAGCGTGTACACGCGTGTAGTAATGGATTAGGGCGCGTGGGCCTTTATAAAAGAGGATTTTGAAAGATTTTTTCAACAGTGCTTTGGAAAAGAAGGGATATGAGTTGGCTTGATCCCAGGTAAGCATGTGTGGTGCAATTTAGGGTTATAAAAGATTCCCCCTAATGTGTGAGGTCAGAAGAGCATCTGATGGCCGAAATACATTACCAATATTTACTGATGTGCTGAACGATTAAGCCCAAGGATCAAGAAACGGGAGGTGCCCTCTGCAAAAGAACAAATGTCTCACCGAGGCGGGCATACCCATGCTCAGAATAAAATAGAACCATGGATACCAATCAAATACACTTTAGATCCATGTCAAATAACTATAAAGATTAGCTGCGAACTATACACAGCGGAGCTACATCTCGAAATCAGAAAGAAATACATATAGAGTATCCATCTTCCAGACGCTGATTCAGCTTGATGGCTAGAGATGAGATCTTCAGAGCTTGAGCAACAACTTCAAAATCTTCAAAACTCGGGTAGGAGTGTAATATGAGTGTATGACTGCACTACCCAGAGGTCTTCGATGACTCGTCGGTCATGGACTTGATAATCTTGATGATCAGACTGAAGGCTTCAGTGATTTCAAACAAGGATTGATTGGATGTTCAGGATGGCCGGGTATGCGGACAAGAGACATATTGCAGAGGGGCCACCTCAGTCTTAGTGAAAAACTTCCCTTGGACAATAGCATGACAAATTATGAGACTCAGACATCATGTATGTTAATCATAAGTCTACGAAGCAGGAGGCAATGCAAACTCTCCATATGTTTGGAAGAATAACCAAATGGTGGAGGACACAACTCTATATAGCGAGAAAATCTTCCTAAGGTCGTACTACATCCCATAGTCTGATGAAAAAATGAACAGATGTGCTTTATCCAAGGGCGACTCATTATGTTGCCAATAAAGAAAATACATTTCCCTTCCTCTTTTTGGGGTATATTTGATTTTTTTTTGTTCTTTTCAATAATTGTGGAAAAAGAATAAAGGAATATTATGTTACAAAGGAGGAACGAGTGTTGCAAACATACAAGTTCAAGGCACAAGGACAAGACTGATTTTATAGTATAAAGACACTCGGGAAAAATCCTCTGAAGGCCAAAGGTGTTAAGATGCAGAAGAAAACTGTTACAAGGCTGGCGTATAAGGTATGCAAACGCGGTTAACAAAACACACAATGGTAACGTCCTTCGATGTAAGTTTAATGAGCCCAAAGAAGGTAAGCTCGGTGGTTTTTCATATTTAGAGAGTCTAAAAAAACATAAAAGGATACTCCATTAGGGTAGCTTTTTCGAAGATAGTCTAGTTGGTTTGAAAAAAGGGTAAACTAGCATCAATTAGACATCGATTCAAAACCATTTTAATGAGTGTGACAAGGAAAAGATCACTCGGCCATTTTTTCATTTTTAAGGAGTCTGAAAAAAGCTTAACTATGGACTCTGTCAGGAATATTCTTCTGGAGCAATTTAACGAGTGTGAAAGAATAAGGTCACTCAATGATCTTTTCAATTTTAGGGAGTTTGAAAAGAGCTTAACTATGGACTCCGTGGGGGTTTCTTTTTCGTAATTTTAGTTCCTCAGGCCCAAAAAAGGGATAAAATTATACCTGAGAGTACTCTTCTAAAGAACGGAAGTTCCATAGAGTATACCTTTGTTCGTACAATTGACCGTCTAGATCAAAAAAGGGGTAAACTACCGCCGAACAGACGTGAATTCAAATTTTAGTTTAATGAGCGTGAAAGGCCACAAGAATGCTCGGCCATCTTTTCATGTTTAGAGGGTCTGAAAAGGGCTTAAAAGGAGACCCGTTAGTTTTTTGGGAGTCCTGAGGGTGAGATCAAGGGCGAAGAAGAATCATGCAAATGAGGCTCAAACTCATATTCAGGAAATACTATAAGGACTCTCGAGCCTACAGTGTTTTAGAGATGGCATGGACACCATAATGCAACCAGGACCTACCTAGGGCATCCATGTTCTGGTAAGCTCTACCGCCAAGTTGCGACACTTCTAAAGCAGATATGATGGTTCCGTGTCACAACCTGATGGG
>ML787276.1:62396-72719 GCA_009831015.1 Picea engelmannii
ACCAGGACCTACCTAGGGCATCCATGTTCTGGTAAGCTCTACCGCCAAGTTGCGACACTTCTAAAGCAGATATGATGGTTCCGTGTCACAACCTGATGGGATTGATCCTATGGTAGAGGAAAAAGACAACGAGACACAAAAGTCGGGGTAGTAACCTAACCTATATGCTCAAGTTGATTCTTGGAAAAAATTTCATGGGCCATCAAAATTTTCTCAAAACTCAAAAAAAGTGTCCCAATACCCGATCAAATCCCTCCCATATAACTCCTGAATCACTCTAAATGGTTTTTGGTATAAATAAACTGATAAGGGAGGCCAAAAAAGTGACAAAAAGAGGCCAAAAAGTCTATAAATAGAAGCTGGCAGCTCATTATCACCATTGTTGATTTGGAAATTGACTCTGGAGCCAAAAGACCCCCTTTGCTAAAAACGGTGATTCCGGGAGCTACAGTGGACGAAACGAACTTCCGCTTGGACCAAGTAAGTACAAACTCCCCTATCTAGCTATTCAATTCTTCAATTTTGTGTTTAAGTTTGTTTTTTGGGTGGGCATCGACCTTTAAAAGGTCATCCCTAGGTCCACGTGGGTTGTCTCTTGACAAGCCGCATGTATACTCGGGCAGAGTAAAGCCTGCCCACATGTACATGTGACTGTCACTTATACAGCGTGCGTGGACCCCCCTTTTATAGAAAAAAGAACCAAATAGCCCTTACTAAACCTCTTGAACTTTGTTGTTTTGGCAAGATGTATGTCCACTGGAGGGAAAGGGAGCATGAAGCAATCAGTGAGTTGGTTGCAAGAGATCTGAATGTCGTGGCCGCATTGATGCAATGTGGTTTGCTGAAGTTCTTCCTGTGTCCATTTATGCGAGTGCAACTGAGCCTAATAAATGCCTTGATTGACTATTGGACCCTAATGCAGAGGCCTTTATGCTAGAGGGGCAATCACTAGTGCCCACCACCAAGGATATCTATTTTTTGACTGGCCTCTCAAGGAGAGGGGAACCAGTCAATTTTAGGATGTTTCCAGCGGGGCAACTTAATATATCGAAACTGATAGCCCTATACTGTGAGACTGGTACAAACCGTTTGAGCTCCCAGGTTCCCATCAGTAAGATCACTGACCTATCACTGCAGGCAATATTATTGCTGATTGGGCAGATTACCGGTTCCACAGCCTTGCATCAGGCGTCTCGCGCACAAATGAATTGTGCTATCCAGTGCTTGAATGCTCAGATTTTTGACTGGAGTACCACACTATTGGAGTGTATGAAGAGGCAATTGACAGATTTCTGTCAGCGGACATAGAGGAATTTTGGGTTCGGGACGATTTTGTGTTCATTCTTCTTTGAGAGAGTTTCGAGCTTTACTCATTGGGAAGTGGTACGAGGACATCAAGCCTCTTTTCCTGCTATATGTAGATGGGAATTATTATTGCCGCGACAGGGTGGTGGAAGGACCAATGAGTCCTTTGATGTTGACTTCTTTGCATGGCTATCACGGTAGATCCCTGTGATCGAGGATTACCCATATGCAGGGATAAACTTTTCTAGAGATCCTGAGATACCCGTCCCTCCCGGTGAGGAGTGAGGGGAGATGGGTAAATCTCCACCTTTGTAGTTTTTTTTATTTGTATATGTAATTTTTATGTCGTTTTTGTTATATATATCATTTTTTTTATATGCCAGAGTATTTGACGGGTATATGTTTGTTGCATGCAGATGTGGGACCCGTGCGACCTGCCGATTATGCATGGAAAAAGCATTGTCCTCGGCCAGAAGCCGCAGCTTCCATTGCCGGGGGACCAGCAGTAACAGGGAACCTCCCAGCCGGGGAGGATGAGAGGGTCCTTAGACGAGTTGAGAGGAACTTCATTTCACTCACTTGCACAGTCCCGATGGTAGAGATAGAGGACCCGCTGCCATCCATGCAGCCTCATGTAGTGGGGGCACCTCGGATGTGGGTCTGATTGTTTAGGTGTTTAGCCCATGTTGTGGACTATTATAACAAGGCCCATAGGCCCTGAACCTATTTAGAATTTTTACGTACCACAGGCACTACTTGTATATATTTTTTTGAGGGCATAAGCCCTGTGACTCATTATTAGTCCCATTTTTGAGGCGCTTGCGTCCATCTATGTACTTTGGTTATTTTATGATGTTATATATGGTTTTTTGATCTTTTGTGTCTTATGGATCACATGTGAAAAAATGTATTTACATGCTTATGTCAATGTTCTTTCATATGTGTGCAAGATGCCAATCTAAAATTTGATTAGCTAGAGTATCTGTAATTTGGTTTAATCTTCTAGGAACATGAAAATATGTAATATAATAAAAGTTTCGTTCTAAGACACGTACCCTAAGGAATCGTCGGTGTAAGGTTGGATTATGAACCCGACATACTCTATTTAGTTGAGACACAACCAGTTGAGCATCGAGATAGACCCGGAGATGAGAGATACCCAATGAGAAAGTGTCACGAAGAAACTCAATAACTGCACTATACTCGAAAACATTATTTGTGGTGTCACCTAAGCATATACCTCCGGAAGATAACAACTGGCCCTGAGGTGTAAAGATTACCCAAGCTGCAGAGGCAAGCCTCCGAGTGTGCCGACTAGCACCGTCTGCATACCCAACGAACACCTCAGAATCACTTGACATCTGCCATATTGACGAAAGATAACATCAATGACACGTCCATAACACTTAAAAGAAACTAAAAAGTAATAGTACAAAGACTATACATATGTTACAAAAAGTTACCCACAGTGACCTACCTATGAGTAATACTTCTTGAGGTAGAGCCCATTTCTAGGCTCCGCCAAAGCATTCCCTTCAAAATCAACCAAACGATAAGCACCCCTTTTTAATACCTCTTTTATGATGAAGGGTTCGAACCACATGGGTTTAAATTTTCCTGCCCCCAGGGGGTCCTTATCTTGGTCATATACTAGGACACAGTCGCCTTCAGAGAAAATCCGAGGATGAACAGACCTATCATACTAACACTTGACCTTATGTTTGTGAGCCTCGTTGGCTAGGGCCGCATCACAACGCTTCTCATTGAGATTCTCAAGGTGTACTAACCATTCTTCAAGTGGAGAAGTGTCTGGCAATAATTGTACTGCCAATTTTAGAGATGGAATCTGACATTCAATGGGCAAGACTGCCTCCAGCCCGTAAACGAGTTGAAAAGGTGAGAAACCAATTGCAGTATTAACAGATGTTTGGTAAGCCCATAATGCCGAGTATAACATCAAATGCCAATTTGACTTGGCTGAGTTGATAGTTCGCTATAGAACAGTATTAAGGGTTTTGTTTACAGCTTCCACCTGCCCATTGGCTTGGGGTAGTAGGGTGATGAATGTTCTTGTTGTAACCCAAGATTTGATGTTAATTCAGTCATCATTTGTTTTTGAAAGTGACTTCCATGGTCAGTAACAATCTCTCTCGGGACGCCAAACCTTGCTATGATCTGGTTGAATAAGAAGAGAGTTGCAGTCTCTCCATCATCTTTAAACATTGGCATAGCTTCGACCCACTTAGTGAAGTAATCTACAACTATGATGATATAGCGGTGCCCCCTTGCGGACCGGGGGTTGCAAGTAGTGAAATCAATCCCCCACTTGGTGAAGGGACCAACTGTGATGATAGGAAACATAGGAGCGGGATGTTCCCTCATCTTCTAAGAGAAGACTTGGCACAGATGGCACTTCTTGACCGATTCTATACAATCTTTGTTAAGTGTCGGCTAGAAGTAACCTGATCGTAGAATCTTTTGGGCTGTTGCCAACCCAGAAAAATGTCTTCCACAAGCTCTGGTATTACAATCATTGAGTACGATGACTGCCTCCTCATGTGTGAGACATCGACATAAGATGCAATCTACACCTCTCTGATACAACGTATCATTGAGTATGAGATAATTCTTAGCCTAATGGCGTATACACCGACGCTCATAATGAGAAGAAAAAGTGGGGCACTTCAAATTCTGGAGATAGATAAGTATATCTCTGTACTAGGGATTTGAAGATTTGATCAAAAGCATATCTCCCCAGATAGGCGATTCTTCAGGCACAATGCCACCTGACTCAACCGAAAGTTCTGAAATAAGCTCTGCGAAGACCAATGACTTTTTGGACTTTGCTGAAACGAAGTCTAATTCAAATTCCTGGAGGATGACTATCCATCTACTGATTTTTCCGCCTATAACCCATCATGTCAACATGTACTGGAATGGATTCACGACAGCAATGACGACGGTCTTGCGAAACAAAACATAATGACGGAACCGTTGAATAGCATGAACTGCTGCCAACACAAGTTTTTTGATATGAGAATAATTGAGTTCCAGTCCTATGAGGCCTCGACTTAGGTAATAGATCATGTATTCTGAGAACAAATCATCTTCCTGAACTAAAACCATGCCAATGGTTGACTTTGCGGCAACCAAATATAATAAGAAATCTTTTTTATAGTTAGGTGGCCGTAGCAGAGGTGCAGTTGTGAGGGTGTGTTTTAATGCATTGAAAGAGCATTGAGCAGCTTCATCCTAGTAAAAAAGAACATCTTTCTTTAGTAAGCGCATAAAGCCCTTGGTGATTTTGACATAGTTGGTGATGAAGCATCGTAAAAAATTCGCCTTGCCTTGTAGACTCTGAAGTTGAAGGATTGTGCGTGGGGGGGGCAACTGGATTATTGCCTCCACCTTGAGAGGATCGACCATGATCCCTATTGTTGATATGATGAAACCTAACAAACGTCCTGACGTTACGCAGAAGATGCACTTGTTTGGATTCAAGTGAATCCTAAAGTAGCGACAACGTTCAAAGATTAGTCTAATTTGTGTGGGATGATCCATTCTCTTGCGAGATCGGGATGCTAAATCATCTAGGTAGGCCTCGACTATATTCTTGAGGTCATGAAAAGCAAAAGACATGGCCCGCTGGAATGTGGCTCCAGCATTTTTAAGGCCAAAAGGCATCCTACGATATGTGAATGTACCCCATGGACAAATGAATGTCATTTTGTGTTGGTCTTCGGGTTTGATTTGGATTTGATTATATCCCAAAAAACCATCCATGAAAGAAAAGGCTTCACAACCAGCACATTCATCAATGATCTGGTCAATGAATGGTGTTGGAAAATTATCTTTGGGACATGCCTTGTTCAAATCACAGAAATTGGTACATACACGAATCATGCCTTGTTTTTTATTGACTGGCAGAGGATTGACACCCATTGAGTCAAATGGATAGGATAAATAAAACCTGCCTTTAGTAATTTCTCAACCTCAATCTTGATGGCTGTTGCTTTCTTGGGATTAACTGGATGAAGCTTCTATCAAACATGCATGGCATCAGGATACGTTGTTATTTCATGTTCAACTATTTTTGGATCGATACCTGGAATTTCCTCATAAGACTAGGAAAAAACGTCACAAAATTCTTTGAAAAGATCCGTATAGATTTGAATCTCTTCGAGGGAGCAATCCACTTTGACAAAGATGTTCTCCATGATGCTAGGGTTTCGGGAGATGTTGATTGGTATAGTTTCAGTGATAGTTACCATATTTCCCTCAGCATAAATTTCATGTGTAACTAAGAGATTAATAGGACACGACTGATCTCCCCTCATGGTCACGGTGAATTCTCCTGCTTCGATTCAGCTTAACTCTGGGAGAAAATATGATCTGTGGTGAAGATATTCCCAAGGTTTGTCTGGACTAGTCATTGCTTCGATTACTGCTTCATCAGAAGGCAAGACTAAGTCTAATGAATCTATGTTAGTGAGATAACCCTAAGCCCAAATAGGCTCTAGAAGTGGATCTAACTCTTGTGCAGGAGTCGGATCACTGTTAGCTGAAGCTTGCTAGACTAAAGAGTACACTACTTCAGTGATAGACAAGGGTATGGACATGCCTGGGTGCCCTGTCTCATCCATCGTGGTTGATGGGGAAGGAAGAATCCATGGATCCTTGAAGCAAGTCATGTGGAATGATGAATCTTGAAAAGTCTCAACCTTATGGTGATTAGATATAAATTTGATATCACCATGAGGAGGTGGGTAATCGAAGGTACCCATCAAGGATGGGCACAAACCAACTCCTACGTTAACGACACTTGGTTGAGGATTATCAATCATCGGGACCGTGGATGCCCCCAAAGCTGGGTTAGGTCTGGAGAAAGACAATTGATCGATGGTCACTATCCGACCCTCATGTGGAAACAACAAGACCCAGAAAACTGTAGCAACCACAGCTTGCATAGCATAAGTCCAACTCCATCCTAACAAGAGGTTATAGTCGAGGGGAAAGAAGGAACGATGCCATGTGGTTGAAACAAACGACCATCAAAAGTAGTGAGGAGAGTAGGTGATGGAGACAAAACGGGCTGGCCAATGGCCTTCCAACATGCCAATGACATAACGCATGTCGAGGCACCCTCGTCGACCACCGTGCGGAAGATATTCCGTGTAAAAGTTTTCATGGGGTAAGCCACTACTATCTGAAATGCTACGTGGTAAGGCATACGAGGTTTTAAGTCAGTTGTATCTAACATGATGTTACCCAGATTACAAGTCTCAATAGAGCCCAATGCGGTTAACAAGGCTTTCCTCTGAGTAGGGCAGCTTTGGAGGACCTCCAAAGCCGACATCGCACAAGGGGTTTGTGATAAATCTTCCACCACAGAGTAGTTCTAGGCAGCCCTTGCGTTTGGGTTATGAGAATCTTTTTTAAATGCACCTTTTGGAATGCATGTCATTGTTTCTCCCAACGTCTTCTCAATCTGTAGAGGAAAATATGGGAGGTCAACTTCTTTACCCTTCTCAGAAGCACTTGGTTTACTATAATCGTGCGCTCTAGTTGATATGAAGGCATCACCCCTAACCATATAAACGTTCGTGGATGAGGGGTTGTTTGGAGGCAGACAAGTTTCTTGGCTGCCCCCTTCCATGCTTGCAGAGGCTTGAGTTAGATTTTTCCCATGTTGAAATGGGTTCATCAACACCGCCTGCTGTTGCTGCGTGACAAATTTTTGGGCCTCTGCAAGTCGAGGAGATAGATGGGTTGGGTGGTCTTTCACGCACAAGTTGCAAGGATACCTCGCCTTCCGTTTTTCAGTGTTGTCCTTGCCAGCATTATCGTTGGGTTTTTTATCCCCCTTACCCTTCTTTCGTTGTTTTTTCTTCCCTTCAGGCTGTTGGGTGGCCTTTGGATTAGTCGACTGCACTGTGTGTACTTCTAACGTTTGGGTAGGGGGAGCATCCAAATAAGTAGTTTGGCTAGCCACTGTGTGTTGTATGGATAACTGTTGCAATTGTTTTGTCAATTGCTCAGTGGGCTTGGTTTGTGCTGAATCGACAATACCATCGGCATGTGGTCCAACTCTTTGTCTAGTTTTATCTAGTATTGAACGTGGCGCATATGGAAAGATGTTGTATAATAAACTGGACTAAGAATAGATGAGCTCAAACTGTTGAGCCCTCATGATGGCATCTTCTTTGGAGAAAACTCTAGATGTCGCGACGTCTTTGGATAACTGCGGGACCAAAGACTTAAGGAACCACTCAAGCAAGAATGCTGGTGGGATTGGTACTTTGATTAAACTCTTCCGGCGTCTCCATTCTTGGATGTGATCATAGATATGGTCCACTGTTGTCTGTTCGAAATTAGCGAGAAGCTCTATGCTAGCGTCGTAAGGTAACTGTAAATGGTTAAGGAAATCCATCACCAGTTCGCCAAAAGAAGAGTATCTTGAGTGATCGAGCTCAATGCACCATTTCGCGGCACTTCCAATGAGAGTACGTTGAAACAATCGCGACTGTACAGAGTCATCTTTCAATGAATTAGATGAGCACCAAAGATGAAAGGTAGTCACATGATCTCCTGGATCTTCATTAGGCTTGGCTTCGAACTTTGGAATGTCCAAAGACAACTTCGTTGGCATAGGAGGCCAACGCGGATCGTGACAAATAGGGTCATTCAACAACCTTGTAAAATCTGGCAAGTGTAAAGTTGTCAGGAATGGTAGTTTGGGTTGCTGCTGATAACCTGGGAAAAAGGGACCTGGAGTTTGACTGGCACCGAGTTGCTAGGAAAAGTTTGGCAGCTGGCCCGGATTCTGGTAGAAACCATGGCCCTAGCCAGCGTAAGGATTTTGCATATGTGGAGACACCATCGATTGATTTCCCAAATAGGACATAGATTTTTGGGCATGCATTTTATTCGAAGGACTTTGGGAAGGATTACCCCATGCCGGTCCCATGGGGAGAGGCATAGTAGTTTGTCCAGGGTTCCATTGATTGTGGAAAGAATTACCCTAGATCGGCATTCCGGAGGAGGGAATGAATCCTTGCCCTGAATTCCAAGGTCCTGCTAGGTTTGCCCCCTGTGCAGGAATAATACCCTGCATAGGAGTAGATTGTCCAAAAATGGGGTTGCCCCCAGTTGGGAAAGAGACTGACGAGAAGGTGTTGTTACCAAATGTTCCGTTCCAAGAAAATGGTGTCAAACCTACCGACATACTATGCGAAGGTGGTCCTTGACTCCCCACTCCAAATAAACTATTGTGTGTAGGTTGCTCAACGGATTGCTGATGCGAGCCATCGAGTGAAGGGAACGAAGGAGGGATATGACCTCCTCCATAAGGAAAAGCATTAAAAGGGACATGAGTGCCCCCCAAGTGAACTTGCAGAGGAGTGCTAGAGCTCCCTTCCGCCAGACCCAAAGTCTGTAAAGTGGAGTAGGAAAGTACAAGACTTGTACCCGAACTAGGCATCTCGTATGAGAACGGAGGTCCTGTCGCACTTGGTGTGAAAGGGGTTGTGGCCATTGCCAAAGATGGGTTCGGACCACTGTGCGAAGTAGTTGCGGTTGAGACCATGGTGGCTCGGACCGACGACAGTGGGTTAGGAGATGAAATCTCTCTTGTGGTGACAACCGTGGTGGGAATTGAAGAATTCCCAGAAGGAGTAACAACATTTGTTTCCATTGTTGTGTGCGACACTGTTTGGCACTCATGAAATTGAATTGGTACAATAAAAGGTGCCAAGAAATCAGTGGTTGGGGTTTCAACCAAGCCAAGAGAATTTTCTTCAAGGTTCAAAATGGTCTATTCCTCTGAGGGTTGTTCGGGCACAACAGGTTTTAACCCGGTTTCTTCAAAAGACCCTTGTTGGTCTAGCTTCCACCTTAATGGTGGCGGGGGTGGATCAAGTGTAACTGGCGGCAGGCCAAGAAGCCTTCATGACCGGCGGAGCTCTGGATCCTCCACTGTGTGAGAAGATCCAAGACACTCTAAGGTAGTCTAAACACTCAAAAGTAACACCCACTACAAAAGAATCCCTAGAAGATAAGACAAGCAAACACTAAATTAATTTGAAGAACAGTTACAACAACCAACACTAGAGCAACTTACCGGTGCAAGTGAAACTTGAACACGGAAGCACCCTCCAGGTATACTCTACAAAGCATGGCCTAATGTCTGTCCTAGGTACTTTGGTATACCCCCACAGTCACCTGTGTATGTTCTAACAGATATTGGCAACTAGGTTGCCAACACGCGAACAGTCACCAGGCGGGTACAGTCGAAAGTCGGGTAGACCACAATGAGTAGGGTATCGAGCCCGAAACCTGTCAAGGGTATCGAGAGAAAATGGTCCAAAAGAAAACTGAGGACCTTGAACGGATTTGAGACCCATGAAGCCCTGTGGCAAATGAAAATGACGAAATCCCAAAACAAGCCCTCTATATGTGTTCTCCACTACGATTGGTCCGACTTTGGAGGGGTTATCTCTGCTACCTTTCTGCACACGACCTTGTGTTTATCCCCTGTGTTAGAGGGGTGTCCCAGATAAATTTCACAAAAATGGACTTAGACACTCCCTATCTCAGACTCCAATGTTTGATTTTAAATGTCCTTGAAGAGTTTCCTCTCCAACCTAATCCAAAGCCCTAGTCCTGAACTAGTTTGTGAACCCTACAAACATAAAAGTCTAGTAGATTTTAAATTTAGCGTTACTTTTATGGATTTGTCTTACATCAAGGGGTATGAGGGTGAAACTGATGATGTGTAAAAGACGAAATAAAAAAATGAATAAAAAAGATGGAAACAAAACTTTTACTGAATGCAAAATTTCGACAACTTTTCAAAAAATATTTTTTAATTTTTCTAAGATTTTGGACAACAAACTCAAAGGAATTTCACTCGACTACGAGCTACTTATGATCTAAGTGAAATGAAAAAACTTATGAAATAAAATACTTTTCCTTGGCCTAATAATGCAGAAACACACTGTTCAACCAACCAAGAAAATG
>ML787276.1:72796-98781 GCA_009831015.1 Picea engelmannii
TAAATTATAGTAAAGCAAGAAAGGAAAAATACGGACAAGCAAAAACCAAGAAAAACAATTCTAGCCTAATCGTAGATCGCAAAGAATCAGATTAACAAATCACACAATAGCAATTGTAAAAACAATGACTCTCACACTTGTCTAAAAACCGTAAACTTTTTTATTTTATTTTTCTGACAGCGTTTTAAATGAGTAAAAGCAAGCTAAGGGTAAGATTAATCCTAAGTTACTGACTACTCACACAAAGAATCGAACACCTGAGAGGAATAATTCTTATCAAGGGAAAGGATTACTGCCTTACCCTCAACAAAAAGTATTATGTACAAGCACACAACTATCACTTTAACAGCACGCATGCGAACGCACGCTGAATATAGAGAGAGTGCATGTACACATGGGTTGACCTTGTACAGGCCGCGTGTATATCTAAACTCTGAGAGAAAATGGAAACATACAGACCAAACCAAGAAGAGACCACTAATATTGATCACCAGGATCCCTTGAAGGCTTGGACACTCTTTCTAACAGAAAAACAAATAATGCAAGGAAAAAATAATAAGGAAAAAAACAATCTGAGATAGGACTGTTAGCAAATAAGACTTAGATAGAATTCTAGAAAACCCCCTGAGAATGTGTGATTCTAACAGGGAAGAGGATGACTACCTCTGAGGTTCTCTGAACTCTACATGCTACTGCTACCTCTACAGCTAGCGTTCACACATGGGCTGTAAGAGGATAGGGCGTGGGTACACATGTGCAGACCTTGTTCATGCTGTGTGTACCTCTGTGGGTCCTGAAAAACATAGTCAAGAAAAAGTCAGGGAAACCTGGTATGGAAAACCAGACTCCCTACTAGCTCAGACCTTACAGAAATGAAAAGAAAAGACAGGCACAAAAAACTAGTCTTTACACTACCCAAAAACTAAATGAAATTCCAGGAACCCTAAAGAGTTTCCCCAGTACGGTTGTCGATTCTGTTGTTGGGGAAAAACACCCTACGGACTAGCAAATAGATTTCAGACTTTGCATGTAGATATGACCATATAGAAATTACTTTCTACCTTCATCCCTAGATTTAAATCCCCTTTTCTTGGTAAATGCATGGAAAGATCAACCTACCTTGTTACCGGTGTTTGAAGTCAATCCTCTGTTGTGCTTGATTACTTGTTCGCAATACTCCTTCCAAAGCTGACCTGCATTCAAGATGAGCAACAACTATGCATGCATACTACTTATATATTAACGGGTTAGAAATCAAACATATATTGATCAAACTATAAACAGTTCATGAATTGGGATGGGAAAAGAATTTTCTTTATTACTTTGAATAAGTCAACTTACAAAAGTTGAGGCCGACCACCGCTCCTCGAACCTGATCCTGGGCTCATCTTCTTCTGTCCTTCAACTGCTTTGCTTTGAATCTCCTTTGGCATAAGGAAAGGCTAAAGGGTTGGGACAATGGGAATATGTAAATGGGTAGAGTTTCTTTGTGATATTTTTTCTCTTTCCAAATGGTACCCCTACCCCTTCTTTTATAGGCTAGAAGGAGCTAGGTAATTGGACGAACCCTCGTCCATGCATGGCTGGGAGTTTCAGTTAACTCACCCATAGATTTTTGTTCCATAGACAACATTCCTTTTTTCATGCTTTTGTTGGTCCACGCGGGCTGTTTTGGGTCAGCCAGCGTGTACACGCGTGCAGTAATGGATTAGGGCACGTGGGCCTTTATAAAAGAGGATTTTGAAAGAGTTGTTCAGCAGTGCTTTGGCAAAGAAGGGATATGAGTTGGCCTGATTCCAGGTAGGCATGTGTGGTGCAATTTAGGGTTATAAAACATCCTCATAAGAAAAAAAAACTAAATGAAGAAGATGATTCAAATAGAAAACAAATACATAAATGCAAAAGAACCAAAAATAAAGTCTTCAAGAAAAGTTTCTGCACCAAAGAAGACAACTCCTCATCAGATGAAGATGAAGTCAGTGAAAGTGAGACATAAAGAGTTCTATTCATGGAAGTAGAAGACTTCGATAAACAAGACACTGTAGAGGAATAGGAAGAGGCAGAATTTGACTACAGAGAAGAATTGTTAAGTGCCATAGATGTTATAAAAAGGGAAAAGAAGAAAAACAAATCACTACAAACATAACTAAAAAGAAAAGAGGAAAAAAAAAATTCCAACTCTGAATAATTAGAGTAGATGATATCTAATTTTAAAATTCAATTTGAAGAAGACAAAAGAATTGAAGAAGCACTCAAAGAACAGTTGGAAGAAAAATACAAGATCATTGGAAATTTGGAAGAAAATATTGTTACATTGAGAAAATACCTTTAACATAAAAACATGCAGAATAGATCTAAGGTTTTGGATAACATTATCAACAATCACATGCCACATCATGACAAGTTCGGGATAGGATACAATCAAATAGAAAGAATATAAAGATCCAAATCAATAGATCAAGAAACACATCTAATAAGGTATGCAGAGACGGTCAAAGGAGACAAGAAATTTTACAAGGAAGATCATAAGGACACTCCTCCACCTAGAAAATTCAGATTTCAGAATCAATGATAGTTAGAAACAAGCAAGATTCAAGAAGAAGAAGGATTCAAAAGAGTAACTTCTTTCATAAGATATTCAACTCTTAGGTATCAAACTATATTTTTTGGTTTATGTTATGCATGTAATAATTTTTGGCATAAATATGTAAATTGCAGAACAAATAACAAAAACATAAACCAATTTGAAATTCATGCACAAAATGGTTATTCGAGAAGGCCTATTGAAACACATAGAAGAAGCTACAACATGTTTGAATCATTGAGCAATGCAGTGGAATGATACAAGTGAAAAAACTTTGGACACTTGGCCAAATATTGTCGAATGACAATCCCTTCTAGAGAATCACAACAAAATAACAATAGTCACAGATAGGAGCCTCCACAGAGAATATGGATAAGAAAGAAAAATCAATATAACAATGAAGAATGCACACCCACTCTACAAGCTAAACACAAGAAACACGGTTGGTAAGTTGACAGTGAATACTCAAAGCACGTGATAGGTGATGAGTACAAGTTTCTAACTTTGAGAAAGGAAAGAGATGGATCGGTCTCCTTTGGAAACGACGACTCAACTAGAATCATTGGAAAGGGCACGATCAGAATTGGAAGCAAGAGTACCAAGGCATAACATGTTCTACTTGTGGAATATATTAAACATAATATTCTAAGTGTAAGTCAAATCTGTGACCAAGGTCACAAACTTATTTTTGATTCACAGAAGTGCGAGATAAGAAAAGCAGGTTCAAGAAAATTGGTTGCAACAACTATAAGAACTTCAAGCAACATATATCTATTAAGTGAAATTAGAAATGAAAAGTGTTGTTTAGGAAAGGAAGATGAATTTTGTCTATGGCATAGAAGAATGGGTCACATAAAATTCAATAACCTCGTCAAATCTAGCAAAACTGAAGCAACCAGATAAATGCCCCAGATCACGAAGCCAACCAACAAATTATGCAACCATTATAAATAAGGAAAGAAAATAAAGACTAGGTTCAAATCAAAGGAATACTCCACAACAAGACCACTAGAAATTGTGCATACTGATCTAGTTGGACCAACTATAAGAAATGGATTAAAATGTGAGCAATATTTTATGTTATTGGTTGATGATTATACAAGGATGACTACAATTGTTTTTCTCAGGAACAAATCAGAAGCATTTGAAAAATTCAAAGTATATAAGGAAATGGTTGAAAATTAAATGGATTCAAAAATCAAATGTTTGAGATATGATAATGGAGGAGAGTTAACTTCAAAGGATTTTATTGATTTGTGTAGAAAGAATGGAATAAAAAGACAATTCTCTATCGCTAGGACACCTCAACAAAATGGAGTTGTCGAAAGGAAGAACATGACAATATAGGAAATGGCTCGAACAATGTTAATGGATTATAAGTTGACATATGTCTTTTGGACACATGCAGTGAATACAACAATTCATATTAAAAAAAAAGTAATGCTTAGGAACAACAATGATAAAACTCCCGACGAGCTATGGAAAGGAAGACCAATGAATGTGAAGCACTTCGGATTTTTTGGAAGAAAATGCTACATCAAAAGAGAAGATGGCAGAATGGGAAAGTTTGATTCTTGTGTGGACAAAGGCATACTCGTTGGGTAATCTAGTACAAGGAAAGCATACAAATGTTTCAATCTAAGGCTCAACAAAGTTGTGGAAAGAATCAATGTAACGGTTGATGAGACATGTGAATGAAAAATAAAGGAAGAAGAAAACGAGTCAGTAGAAAGATTTTATGAAGAAGAAGAAAAGGATGAAGAAATAACAGAAGGGGAAGATAAAGAAGATCATATAGATGTAGAATAGAAAGAACAACACGTACCTCCAAAGACACCTAGCAAACAAATACAAAAGAATCATCCCTCAGATCAGATTATCGAGAACAAGGATGCAGGAGTTGAAAATAGAAGAAGAATTCATTCACTAGAACAAATACACCTAACACTCTTATCTTCGATTGAACCAAACAAATTTGAAGAATCCAACAAGGATGAATTCTAGAGACAGGCCATGGATGAAGAGTTGGATAAGATAAAGAAGAATGACACTTGGGAACTCATTCCAAGACCAAGGTACAAGAATGTGATCAACACAAAGTGGGTCTTCATAAATAAATTTAATGAATATGGACAAGTTACTAGGAACAAAGCTAGATTGGTATGTAAAGGATACACATAGGTTGAAGGTATCGGATTTGAAGAGACGTTTTCCCCAATTTCCAGAATGGAAGAAATCAGATTGATCCTAGCTTATGCATGCTCCAAGAATATTAAAGTGTATCAGATGGATGTGAAATCATCCTTTCTGAATGGGGAACTAGAAGAAGAAGTCTACATTGAGCAACCAGAAGGATTTCAATTGTCAAAGAATAAAGATTATGTGTTCAGATTGAAGAAGGCCTTGTATGGTCTAAAACAGGCCCCGAGAGCATGGTATTCTAGACTGGACATATATCTACAAAAACAAGTGTTAAGAAAAGGAAATGCAGATATCAGCCTCTACATCAAGGTAACTCAAGATTGTATTTTATTAATTGAATTTTATGTTGATGATATTATTTTTGGAAGTGATGATTACAGGTTGACCCAAAAATTTCCAAAGGATATGTAGAATGTGTTAGAAAAACAGGATCGCGGAGAAATAAAATAAAACAAATGCGGAAATACAACACATAATATACACAATACAATAGAGACACATATATACATGGTTCACCCAGGGTGGGATAAGCCCACCATAGAAATTTCCAGGTCCTTCATTTTTATTATCCAAAAAAATGAAGGGAAACAACCTACAACATGCTCGTTCTAACTTCCTCTTCTTTCTCTCATAGTATCCTATCTCAGAATACAATATTCACAATAATCTACAACTGTAATGCAATTCCCTCATAAGAGAGGGTTCCTTCTAGGGAAAAAAAACCTAAAATAAATTCTACCGTCAGATCTGCGACCTTATAATGAATGGTCCAGATTGACTACGAAATTACAATATTTTACTAGGATTTTATGAGAAGAATGAAACGAATACAGATTATTAATATGTGCTTAAAAAAAAGTAACAAATATACAGTAAATTTGGTTTTCTATTCAATAATGAAATAAGTTGAAACCGTAAAATGCATCGAAAACAAGCTTGCTCGAATGGTGGCAGCGTATCTCTGAGAAGAGATGTGACAACTGCGCTCATTCATAAGAAGATGATTACAATGAGGCTCTAAAGGCATTTTTACAATAAGAAGGATATCCAAAAAATCCTATACATCCAAAAATATAACCCTAGGATATGAAGCACCAAAAGTCATGCGGGCCCCATTTGGGTAAGTTAGTACATCAACTTCTTGGGGTCGTAACTTTTGCATACGATCTCCATTTTAGGCATATGATATCTCGTTGGAAAGGTATTGTCGAGGATATTCATTTTTGGGGCTCATTGATGTCATATGATATCATTGAGAATCTTGATTCTGAAAAACCTTTATTTAGGCCCTCAAAATGGCCCCGAAAGTTAAAAACTGCTAAAAATAGTAAATTGCCAAAATTGCTAGAAAATTGTTTTGAGCCAGTTGGAAAAGGTGGGTGGCCACCGATATATACCTGGATAAATAATCCATCCTTAGGAAGCAATGGAATCCATTGCATTGAGTTCCCCCATCAGATGAGGAAGTTTTTGTTGAATTTGGCCACGGGTGAGCCACTTGCCTTGGTGCAGGAGCTGCCTTGCTTTGACGACTCGATAAAGATGGATCCTTTGTTGTCGATTTCCCTTGATCTGTGTGTCCAAAATATGATCATTAGATTCCTGTTGTATGCATTCGGGGTTGAGATCTGTTGGTGTCAGTTGTTCTGCTATGTCCAAGGTGTCCAATAATGGTGGGAAATAAGGGCGAAGGAGATCCACGTTGAACACTGGGTGTAGGCCAAGGAAAGGATGAATGTTGAGCTCAAAAGAATTACCCCCCATGACCTTGGTGATGGTGTATGCCCCATAATGGAGTTGGTGAAGCTTTCTATGGGGTCTGGTAAGGCGTTCTTTCTGCAAGTGCAACCAAAATTTGTCGCCCACCTGAAACTTATGTGGCACCCGATGTTGATCATGGTGCTATTTGTACTTGTCATTGGACTTCTATAGGATATCCTGAACCTATTGGCGGATGTGATGGATCCTCTCAATGAACTGGGTGGCTTTGTCAGCTTCAGTTGGAATAGGAGATGAGTCGATCGAGGTGGCCACAAGGGGAAGTGCAACATCTATGGGACCCAATGGTTGGAATCCCAACCCTACCTGAAAGGGGTTGTGGCTTGTTGAGCTCTGCAGGGATAGGTTGTATCTATGCTAGACATAGGGAAGGATCTCATCCCATGTGTGAGGGTGCTTTGAATTATACATGTGAAGGATATGCACAATCATTTGATTTACGACCTCGGTTTGGCCATCTGTTTGGGGGTGGAAGGCCATGTATTTGGTTAGCTTGGTGTCCAATAGTGACCAGAGGCTTGAACAAAATGTGTTGATAATAATAATAATAATAATCTATTTTTAAGGTCACAGCCAAGCCAACACACCAAATTGGTGTATGAGACCCCCTTGTATGTGGGACAAGGGACCCCCCTCTGCCCAACGATTTGACTGGTAAAGTCTACGAAGGTATACATACCCTATCCCCCTCTGGATTTGAACCTGTGACCTCTTAAGAGGAAACACATGTTCTTAACCATTAGGCCCACTCAGGCTGTATCCAGACTCGGTTTTTGGGAGTCCAAAATGTACCCAGACTCGTTCGAAGAAAAGATTGGAAGTGGCCTCTGCTGTGATGCTCTTCTTGCAGGCAATACGAGTCATCATCTTAGAAAAGTGATCAACAACCACAAAGACACAGTCATTTCCCCACTTGGTGGATGGGAGGCCCAACATGTAGTCCATTGAGATGGATTCCCATGGTCTGTCAGGAGTAGGAAGAGGAGTTTACAGGCCCTATTTCTTAGTGGTTGGTTTGGCAATAGCATAGGCAGTGTAGTACTTGATATACATGTTGACCTCCTGTCGAAGTTTCGTCCAGTAGAAATGTTTCTATAGAATCACCACTGTATTTTCGATGCCGAAGTGTCATGCCACTTGACTATAGTGGGCTTCCTAGATCATCTTCACTCGCTCGCTTGATGGAACAAAAATATGGCCCAGACGACACAACAACTCATGAAATTATCGACAATTATGTTTGCACCCAACATTTGGTAGGTGGTGGAGAAATCCAGGTCTATCTCATAGAGTTGGGGCCATCCAAAGGTCTCATAGCCGAAATATTCTAGCACCACGGTGAGTGTATCGACTGGTGTTCTGCTGAGGCAATCGACAATGTGATTGGTGCTTCTTGTTTTATACTTGATGTTGAGGTGGAATTGCTACAAGTATGTGGACCACTTTTGATGGCGGTCATTCTGCAATTTTCCTTGTGTCTGCATGAACCATAGTGGCTTATGATAAGTGTGGATGACTGTTTCCTCCTCAAGAATGTAATGTCTCCATTGGCGGAAAGCTTGCACAATGGAGTATATTTCTTTTTCGTAAGTAGGGTACTTACAGACAACATCATATAGTGTCTCACTATGATAGGCCACGAGGTGGCCGTGTTGAGTGAGAACAACACCCACAACATAGTCTGAAGCATCTGTCTTGATCTCAAAGGGATGTTGCAGGTATGGTAGTGAAAGTATCGGGGATGAGCACAAGCACTACTTCAAATCATTAAACGCTTACTGTTGGGACCGGACCCATGCAAATTTCACCTTACCACCACCCCTGGTGATTTGGCTGAGGGCCCATGCAATATGGGAGAATCCCAACACAAACCTGCGGTAGAAATTGGCAAGGCCCAAGAAGCTCCAAATCTCAGTGAGTGTGGTTGGGGTTGGCTAGTCACGGATGACTTGGATCTTGGCTGGATCCACATGTACGCCATGCTCATAAATAATGTCGCCTAGGTAATGGAACCTTTCCATGCCAAAGGAGAATTTTTCCAAGTTGGCGTATAGCTTGTGCTGCTCCAGGGTGTGCAGAACCTGCTGAATATGATACAAGTGTTCGACCCAAGTCTTGCTATAAATGAGAATGTCATCTAGATACACCACTACAAAAGTATTGGTGAATGGTCACAGGATATCGTCCATCATCCTCATGAAAGTGGCTGGAGAATTTGTCAAACCAAAGGGCATGACCAACCATTCAAAAAGGCCTTCCTTTGAATTGAAGGTGGTCTTTCATACATCTATCTATACTATCGGGACTTGGTGGTAGCCAGACTTCAGATCAATCTTATTGAAGTGTTTGGTCCCCATGAGCTGATCAAGGAGGTTGTCGATTCGGGGAATCAGGTACTGGTTTCTGACTGTGATTTTATTTAGAGATCGGTAATCAATGCATAGTCACCATGTTCCATTCTTATTCTGTACCAACACGTTTGGGCTCTTGCAAGGTGATGAGATGGGATGGATGTGCCCCTTGTGGAGCAGTTCTTGGATTTGTCACTTGATCTCCTCATTCTCTAATAGAGAGCGACGATAGACTGTCCCATTGGGCAGTGATCCATTGGGGGTCAGATCGATGGGGTGATTGACTTGGCAGTGAAGAGGTACCTTAGTAGGTGAGGAGAAGATATCCGAGTATTCTTCCATGACCTTATTTACTTGCTTATGTTGTGTGGAGAGGTCTTCCATAGAGACCCTGGATATGGCTGTGATATTTCTCTTATTTTGAGAGTGAATCACGAAGAAGAAAAACTTCCCCGTATGAGATATTACCTTCCTGCATTTCTTAGAAGAGATTAAGGAAATAAAACTAGGTGGGACTGCCTCAGGTATCCTGTACAATTTCCTGTTCAAATTAATAATGACAGTATGAGGCCTAGAATCATATACAACATGACATTTCCATAAATAAGGTTAGCCCAAAAGAACATCACAAACTTCGAGGGGAGAAACATCAAACAATACCTCATCTTTGAAGGGATTGATGCCATACCATAGTCGACATTGTTGGCTGATGCAGAGATTGCTTACTTGGCGGAGACATCTAATGGTGTAGGGTTGTGGGTGCGCCGTTGTGGGTAGGGCCAGCCACTTGATGACATCTACAGAGATGAGGTTCTTATGGCTACCACTATCAACGATGAAGTGCAGCAGGGTGTATTTTACCCACATCTGTGAATGGAAGAGGAGCTCTCCTTCTTCTGGCTCGTCTGGTTCACCAGGATGGAGCTTGGTGGTCGCAATGGTGGCACTGGGTTCTGTGTCAATGATCTGTCTTCCCCTTTCTGGTTCTTTCTTAGAGTCAGAATCCACACATGATTCAGAGGCTTTCACTTCAGCCACTAATGACTACATTGAGCGACAATTAATAGTGTTATGCCAAGGGCCCTTATGGAAGTCGCACCACTTCCCATTATCTTTCTTTGTCTTTCCAGTGTCCTTCTTTGCTTGTGGCTTGGACTGCTTGTCCTGATACTGTCCATCTTTGCTTTTTCCTTTGTTCTATGGGTTGGGTCCACCCTTTCATGGATTTTGTTGTGAGGGGTTCCCAGGCCCAAATTGTCATGTCTTTTGTTTGAGCTTCTGCTTGATTTCGACGACATATCGGTAGGTTGCGCCCAAGGATGAGATGTCTAGAAATTCCATTTAAGCCTGGATGTATCGATGTAGAGAACCACGATACTTGAGCACCATATGCCACTCAGAATCTTTGATACCCATCTTGGTGCACAAGGTATGGAAGATATTTGTGAAATTTGGCACTGCTTGGTCTCTTTCATGCCGCAATGTGGTCCATTTGGTATATAAGTCGTCATAACTTTCGACAGGGTAGTGTTGTTCCTTAATAACATCCCTGAAGGAATCCCAGGTGGCCATGACTATAAATAATGAGGGTTACTCTCTTTCCTTTTTCTCAGAGAAATTTTCCCACCAATCTTTGACATGGGGAGCGGCTTTGAGGAGCATAAAAGTAATCTTTTCTCTATTCGAGAAGTTATGGATAAAAAAATACCCTTCTAGTAGATTCAACCACTTGTCTACAACATCTGCATCTATCTGACCTTCAAATATAGGAATATTGAAGTTTATTTGTACCTTGAAGGGGGTGGTGCCTCTGCTTGAAGAAGACGTGTCGCCTGTTGGTAGCCACCGAAGGATTTGCACGAAACTATCCATCATCCCATTCCTCTGTTGTGTGAGGGATTCCTCAATCAATAGTTTGAAATGATCTCCTGTCCCATCATCTTTATTTTCTCATGCCATGAGAGGTCGCTTGGGCGTGTGAGAGATTTTTTCCTTAAGAGAAACAAGATCAAGACCCAACTCTTTGTACTCTGACCTCGTTGGGGACATGCATTAAGACGACAAGGAGCATAGCACTTTGATACCACTGATCCAGATTTTATGAGCAGAATAAAATGAATACAGATCCCACAAACAAGGGGTCTCATACACCAATTTGGTGTGGCTTGGATGTGACCTTAAAAATAGATTATTATTATTATTATTAACAGGTTCTTAACACAAAGTAACAGAGATACAGTAAAACTGGTATTCTAATCAATAATGAAATAAGCTGAAACTGTAAAATGCAGCGGAAACAAGATTGCTGGAATGGTGACGGCTTATCTCTGAGAAGAGATGTGACAACTACGTTCATTCGCAAGAAGATGATTACAATGAGGCTCTCAAGGCTCTTTTACAATAAGAAGGAATGTCAAAACACCCTAGACATCCAAAAACCTAACCATAGGAGATGAAGCACCAAAATTCATGTGGGCCCCGTTTGGGTAAGTTAGTACATCAACTTCCCGGTGTCGTAACTTTTGCATATGATCTCCGTTTTAGGCGTATGATAGCATGTTGGAAATGTATCGTCGAGGAGATTCATTTTTGGGGCTCAATGGTGCCATAGGCTATCATTGGGAAGCTCTATTCTAAAAAAATATTCATTTAGGCCCTCAAAATGGCCCTGGAAGTTAAAAACTACTAAAAACAGTAAATTGCCAAAATTGCCAGAATTTTTTTTTGAGCCAGTTGGAAAAGGTGGGTGGCCACCGATATCCACCTGGATCAAGACCCCCCTAAAGACAGTTGTGGGGGGTAAAGTACCCCCACACCCCCCCTTTAGGTAATAGGGTCCAAGCATGGATGAAACAAACATCCATCTGAATCAAGAAGATAATCAGACTCCACAACTAACAATCTCCCACTTGGAGACTGATCACAATAACTCCACTGTTGTTGTATATACTAGAGTATGATCCTTCTTGGACCTAGAAAACTTCTCATCTTCACCTTCATGCTTGAAGACCAACTGAAACTGAGTAGGAGATTGGTTTCTCCCTGGTTACTCCCTTTGTTAACATGTGTGCAGGATTCTGGCTAGTATGTATCTTTTCCAACTTTAAATGTCCATCTGCCAAGATTAATCGTATAAAATGGTACCTAATTTGTATATGCTTAATATTCGAATGGAAGGATGAGCTCTTTTCAAGATGAATGACAGTCTCGCTGTCACAATACAAATTTCTATTCTCCTGCTTCTTTCCCAATTCTTCCATAAACCTCTGTAACCAAATCATTTATTTACTAGCCTCTGTAGCAACGACATACTCTTCTTCTGTTGTTGAAAGTACAACACCTTTTTCAGTTTTGAAATCCAACTTATTATTGTTCCACCTATAGTAAAAACATATCTTGTGGTGCTCCTCCTACTATCTTTATCACCTCCCATATCCGAATCAACATATCTGTGTAGAACAATGTTTGAACCTACAAAACATAATGCATGTGTAGCAATACCTCTCAAATACTTGAGAATCCACTTTACTGCCTCCCAATGTTCTTTACCTAGATTGTTCATATACCTTCTCACAAATCCCATTGCATGTGCAATATATGGTCTTGTAAAAACCATCACATACATCAAGATGCCAACTGCTGATGAATAAGGGACCTTGGACATGTATTTTATCTCCTCCTGTGTCTTGGGACACATTTCCTTGGTTAATTTGAAATGGCTAGCCAAAGGTGTGCTAACTAGTTTTTCATTATGAATTCTAAACCTCTCCAACACCTTCTCTATGTACTCACCCCGAGACAATATCAATTTGTGATTTTTCCTGTATCTTGTTATTCTCATACCAAGGATTTTCTTTGCAACACCCAAATCCTTCATCACAAATGAATTAGCTAATTTCTTCTTGAGCACATTTATATCCTGCATATTAGATTCCGCAACAAGCATGTCATATACATACAATAGCAAGATAATATAGCTTCCATTTTCTATCCTTTTAAAATAAACACAATGATTATAATGGCATCTACTATAACCTTGTTCTATCATAAACCTGTCAATATTCAAATACCACTGCCTTGGAGCTTGCTTTAGGATATGCAAGATCTTCTTCAACCTACATACCAAATTTTCCTTCCCTTTGACCTCATACCCCTGTGGTTGCTACATATAAATCTCTCCATCCAAATCCCCATGGAGAAAATATGTTTTTACATCTAACTATTCAAGATGCAAATATTCTACTACCACAAGACTTAAAATAGTCCTAATTGAAGTCATCTTAACAACATGAGAAAATATTTCATCAAAATCTATACCTTTCTTTTGTGCAAACCCCTTTACAACAAGTCTAGCCATGTACCTCTTTTTGCCTCCATATTCTTCCTTCAACCTGTAAACCCATTTATTATGCAATGCTCTTTTCTCTGCAGGTAACTGAACCAAGTCCCAAGTCTACCAAGGAATCCATTTCCTCTTTAATGCCTTGCTCCTGTAATATACCAAATATAAAAAGTATGCAGAACATAAATAAAATGCTAGAAATGGTAGAATAACAACAATATAACCAACATAATTTCCACAATAACACATAGATGATATAAGAACAACAACAGAAATAACACTTTGATTCATAAAGCAATGTTCACGGGCCTCTTCGAGGGGGCAACCTCCAGTAGAGCAACGCTCTGTTACAATAATCTCCCAGCTCGGGTTTTCATACCCTCGACCCTTATTTATACTAAATATGTCTATCAAGAGAAGCATCTAGAGGAAGATCCTTCTAGAAGCGGAAGCTTCTATTATGTCTTCTTACATCTGCCTTATTCTATTTTATTGAAATGCCTTATTAATATTGACCTTTATTACATCCGAATATATTTCTCTACCTATGTGCAGGTTAGGACCCTAACATGTCCGCCCCATTAAAAATAACCTTGTCCTCAAGGCTTGAGATGTGGAAATTGTTGCAGAATGGTAGCTAGTTCCTAAGTGGCATCTGCTAGAGTTGTATCTTTCCACTGGACTAGCACTTCCTTGATGGTTCTCTGACAAAGGGGACACTCACGCTGGTCCAAAACTGCTTCTGCCTGTAGCCAAATGGATCCTTCTTCAGCTAACTCGGGAAGGATGGTTTGAATTTGGCACCTAGTTCCAATCACCTTCTTTAAGCATGAAACATGAAAAACAGGATGTAGCTTCGAATGATTGGGCAAAGCTAATTGATATGCGACTTTTCCCACACACTTGAGAACTGTATAAGGACCATAAAATTTGGGCGCTAGCTTCATAAAATGCTTGGACTTGAGAGAAGTTTTCTTGTATGGTTGCAGTCACAGAAACACCTGATCCCCTTCTGCAAATTGATGTTCAGAGCGACCTTGATCTTCTTGTTTCTTCATGCGATTCTGTGCCATGACCAAGTTATCTTTGAGGGTACGAAGAATATCCTCTCGAACTGTAAGTGTTTGGTCAACCACTTAGACCTTCGAGGTATTCGGTAAGTATGAGTGAACTGAAGGTGGCTTCTGTCCATATACTACTTCAAAAGGAATCATGTGTGTAGTTGTATGGTAGGAAGTGTTGTACCACCATTCAGCTAGGGGTAACCATTGAGCCCACTGATTTTTCTTTTCAGAGGAAAAACACCTCAGATATGTTTCCAAACACTTGTTGACAACTTCCGTTTGACCATTAGTCTGAGGATGATAAGCTGTGCCGAGATGCAATTGGGTGCCCTGTAGCTTGAACAGTTCTTGCCAAAATTTTTTGGTGAAAGTTGGGTCATGATCAGAAACAATAGAGTGCGGCATGCCATGAATCTTGAAGACTTGGTCCATGAAAATTTGAGCCACCGTGGATGTAGTAAATGGGTGTTGAAGAGCGCAAAAATGCTCATACTTGGAAAGTCGATCCACAACCACCATTATGACTAATTTATTTCCTGATTTGGGTAAGCTGGTAATAAAGTCCATAGAGATATCCTTCCAAATAACAGGTGGAATCGGAAGCAGTTGTAGTGTGCCCAGAGATTTGACTGTTTCTCCCTTGTTGCATTGACACACATCACATTCAGTGACAAAATTACGGATGTCCTATTTCATACCATCCCAGAAAAAAGAACGTTTGACCCTGCCATAGGTTTTGGTGAGCCTGGAGTGCCCCACTGTGGGTGTGGCATGAAGCTCAGAAAGTACCATGGATTTAAGCTTTGATTGTTTACTTAAATACAAAGGACCTTTCTATCATAGCTCATCCTGGAGTCAAGAGTACCCTGGGGGAGATGGAGCATTGGTCTGCAATTGCTGGATCATATGCAAACTTTTGGGATCTTGTAGCCATTCATGGCGAACAACTTGGGGCCAATCTAATACAATGAAGGAAAGAGAAAAAAGGGATCCTTCTTCTTCATATTTTTGGGACAGTGCATCCGCCACCACATTGTATTTGCCTTTATTGTAAATGATCTCATAATCATATCCAAAGAGATTATTGATGCAGGAGCATCTCTCCACGTCAGTCATCCAGCCAGCCAACCACGTCAGCGCATGCATTCAAAGTTGAAGAGAGGCGCAACCCTCGTTTTCAATTTTGAATTTGAATGTAATTTAATATCTTAGGTTGGTGAGCCGTGAAGTCGTGCCTTGCACAGGTGTAGAGTAGATAGGCCTTTAATGATTTGAAGGCTGAGATCTAGATCCAATTTGTGGACTAGACAACCCATTCAATGTATTGAATAGGGTAGGTAGATTGGAGGGAAGATCTCAAAGAGACCCTCTTGTAAAAGATCAATTTTGATCTCATTTTGAAAGTATTTTTAAGGATTGTAAGAGAAGAGAAGAGAAGGAGAGGAGACTTCGATATAGCTCATGCTCAAGAACACCTTGTAAAAACAGGCATTTGCCATTTAATACAAAACAACAGTTTTTCCTGCATATTTCCTGTGTTGAATGAATGTATGCGTGTGTTCAATTTATGTTGTAGATGTATGCTAGACATTTGCAGGGAATTGTTTTAATTTCAGGCTTGAGAGGTTCTTTGTGGTTTCATTCCATGGGGGCATGATAGAGTACCGCGGTCTTTGGATACCAGTGCATAGATGCACTTCTGAACTCTGCGAAGTCAGACAAAGATGTGCCAAGTGGGCACATAAACTGGAATCATCAATTCAGAGGAAGACCTATGAGGTTACTAAAGACCCTAGAAGCAAGGTTGTGGAGAAGAACATAGTTGCAGACAAAATCTCTGAGGAGTTCTGTAAAGATCTACCAGGTGGGCATTGAGCCAGTGCAAGGAGTGTACAGAAGAACTCTACTGTGAGTTCAAGGAGAACCAGAATCACTAAGGATTCTGAGAGCTCTGCCAAGAGGGCATTGAGCAGGTGCATAGGGTACATAGGAGAATACAGAAGCTCTGAGGAGTTCTGTACAACTCTACCAAAAGGGCATTGAGTCAGTGTGCAGACATGCACAGGAAAAGAACTCTTTGAGTTCTATGATTTAAGGAAGAATCCACCGAAGGATCTTCCCAGGGTTACTGAACACCCTAAAGGACTCAACAATCAGGTTGCTTGAGCTAGAAAGTGTCAAGAGGGAATTATATTCTCCATCTGAAGGAGAAGGGAAAAAAAAGGATAAAATCCCTTAGGGGTCTGAGTATTTGAGAAGCTCAGACGGATAGCATTGTGCATGCAAAGACTCTACAGAAGTGTAGGAGTCATAGAATCCCTCAAGGATTCGAGAGTAAAGCTCAGGAGGGATAGTGATTTTCGGTGCACAGAGCCACATCTACAAGGAGTGCAGAGGCCAGAGAACTCTCTGAAAGAGTTCAAAGTTCCAAAAGCTCAGGAGGGACAGTGTTTTTATACGCACAGGCGAGGATTCAAGTCATAGAGCTCGTAGAGGAAAAGGAGCGAAGGTTGAGGCCTTTGAGCATTAGGGAAAATTATTCCAAGTCCTGAAGAAAAGCGCTAAAGCTCAGGAGTATCCATAGTTGTCATTGGATCAGTCGAGAAATTATGAGCCGTTGGATAAGATTTCATGTTCAAGGAGCAACAGGAGGAGCGCAAGAGCGAAGAGATTCTGAGCCATCAGATCTTAAGCTAAAACCTGACAGCCATTGGATTTGTCGAGAGTTGCACGAGATTGAAACCTTGCAAGAAGAAGCGAAAGTCCCGAAGGGGTTGTATCAGGATATCGGTGTTCGGGAGTTTGGGAGTCTGTTCACTTGACATCATAAATCACGAAGAGGAAAAATAGATCTGAGATGTCTGCCTGCGGGAGGACGTATGTCGCAGAATCATCCGTTTTGGAGATTCGAGCACTGAGACTAATAGGGGTGAGCATATTGACTTTGCGAGTAGCGAAAACTGTGAGAGAATTAGGATCGTCCATCTGAGTAGGACAGGTGGCAGAGATCTAGGGATCTCATGAACTCGGAAGTTCACAGGGTGAGGTCCCAAGAGTTGGGTGCTCCAAGTCGCGAAGTCGCGAATTCATCAGGAGCGAAGACAGTCATTGGATCTGGGTCACGGGACAACCGTTGGATTAGGAACCCCATTACCTATCGCGTGTTCGGGGTTCAGAGGTTGAAAGGAGTCATTTTTTACTTCACGAGTAGAAAAGTGTCGAGAGTCGGGCAGGAGAGAACACATGGAAAAACCACAAGGTGGGGCCCGCGTGGTTGACAAGTGAATACGCATCACTAGGAGGAAGGGAGTCAATGCTCCATTGATTTCTCGCGTCTCGGGGGTTCGTGGGATAAGAGCATGGGAGATCTATGTTGAAACTCACGAAGTGGCGAGTGGTGAGAAGTGCTAGCTCTTAGCCTAGCTGACGGTTGCATGAGGAAGGCGTTGACAGAGGAAGGAGCCATACTCGTATCGGAAATTTGGGTATCGCGAGATTGGAAAGGAAGAGTCGGGAGCCACGAATCACGAACTCGCGAGATTACGAGTTGCAAAAAAGGACCTTGGGTTAGGCCCTTGGTCATAGCGCTGTGATCACTTGGGAAAGGAAGGAGCTCGTGCCTAGTGTTGTTTGCATAGGAGAGCTTCTGAAAGGATCTGTGGATCGATTGAAATTGAGGTTCCAGCAGGGAATCGAAAGAGTCGATCTGGCTCAAAGAAGATAAAGAACGATCCTGTGAGAGAATCTTGGTCCGAGGACCGATAGGTCTGCATCAGAGTGGTATCAGAGCACGGATTTTGTTTGTATATTTCAGATAGGAGGAGCAGAAAGAAGACAGAGTGCTAGAGACTCTGTGATGATTGCTTGCAAGTGAGCAACAAGTTTTCCAGGAGAGCAGACAGGGACAACGATATGGCTACTGAAATTCGTAGATACGCTAGAAAGAAGAACCCAGAGCTGATGAGAAGATCTGAAATAGATGAAGATATTGTTGATATAAGGGCGGAGATAGAAAAGCTTGCATTGCAGATGCAACATAATACAAGGTCAATATGGGTATACGAATGGCCCATGAAGACGAAGGTAAAATGGCTAGTCAAGGAGTTGATGGCTAGAAGACAACATAGGCTGTTAAGAGGATGGTTGAGGCATGCTGAAAACCTCAACAGACCAGAAGAAAGGGTTCAGATATGTGAACCAGAGACTGGGAGAAATCTCAGTGATGTTGAAGATGAATTGGGATCAACTGAAGATCTCAAGCACTACCAGGAGGGAAGAGAGGAAATTCCTGATTTCCAGGTGGGAAAAGAGTTGAGATCACTATGGGATATCACAGACTATCATGAGGAAATCCAGGGAATTTCACATTGCCAGGAGGGCAATGATATGAGGTCGTTGCGGGATCTTGTAGACTGCCAGGAGCGCAACCAAAAGTTTCCAATTTGTCAGGTGGGCATGGGAACAAAGATGGGACTGTCTGAAAGTCTCATGGACTCGGAGGTGAGCTCAATTCATCCTGAGGTGATGATAAAGATGGGATCAATTGATCGCATAGTCTACCAGGGAAGCAATAGGAAAATCCCATATTGCCAGGTGGGTAGGGATAAGCAGGTGAGTCTATATGAGAGTCTCATGAACTCAGAGGTGAGTTTGGATCATCAGATGCAGCTGAAAAAGGAGGAAGATCTGAGGAATCTTCTGATGATTGGAGGAATTCAGATATTCCTGCCACATAGCCCAGAGGAGGCCAAAGTTTGTGTTGTAGATGAGGCAACAACATTAGAAGTAGGACAACTAGCTGAGACTATCAGAGAAGAATTTTAGCAGATATCTGAGGCTGCCCAAGTAGAAGAGGATGATGATAATTATGAGGAATGGATCAATACTTTTAGCCAAGAAGCTAAAAGGACTGCAACATGGGAGTTTACAGAAGAAGAGGAAGAAGCAAACATCATTAGTTTGGCTGATTCGTTGATTTCTCATGTCTCGGGGGTTTGCGGGATCAGAGTGTGGGAGTTTGATGGCCCTCGGACCGAGATCCGCTCATAGGATCGTTCTTTATCTTCTTTGAGCCAGATCGACTCTTTTCATTCCCTGCTGGAACCTCAATTTCAATCGATCCACAGGTCCTTTCGGAAGATCTCCTATGCAAACAACACTAGGCACAAGCTCCTTCCTTTCCCAAGCGATCACAACGCTATGACCAAGGGCCTAACCCAAGGTCCTTTTTCGCAACTCGCAATCTCATGAGTTCGTGAGTCATGGCTCCCGACTCTTCCTTTCCAATATCGTGATACCCTAATTTTAAATACGAGTATGGCTCCTTCCTATGTCAGCGCCTTCCTCGCGCGACCGTCGGCTAGGCTAAGATCTAGCACTTCTCACCACTTTCCACTTTGCGAGTTTCAATGTCGAGCTCCCATGCTCTCATCCTGCAAACCCCTGAGACACGAGAAATCAACGGAGCGTTGACTCCCTTCCTCTTGGCGACATGTATTCACCTATCAACCGCGTGGGCCCCACCTTGTGGTTCTGCCACGTGTTCTCTCATTCCCGACTCTCGGCACTTCGCTACTCTTGAAGTCGAAAACGACTCCTTTCAACCTTCGAACCCCCAAACGCGCGATAGACGATGGGGTTCCTGATCCAATGGTCCTCCCATGACCCAGATCCAAGAACTATCTCCGCTCCTTGTGACTTCGCGACTTTGTGACTTGGAGAACCCAACTCTTGGGCCCTCACCCTGTGAACTTCTGAGTTCGTGAGATCCCTAGATCTCTGCCACCTGTCCTCCTCAGATGGACGGTCCTGATTCTCTTGTGGCTTCGCTACTCATGAAGTCAATATGCTCACCCCTGTGAGTCTCGGTGCCCGAATCTCCGAAACGGATGATTCCACGACACGCATCCTCTCGCAGACAGATGGCTCAGATCTATTTCACCTCTTTGCAATTTATGATGTCGAGTGCCTGGAATCTCATCCTCTGGACTCCCAAACTCCCAAACGCCAATATCCTGATACAACTCCTTCAGGACTTTCTCTTCTGCTTGCAAGGTTTCAATCTCGTGCAACTCTCGACAGATCCAACGGCTGTCGGGTTTTAGCTTAAGATCTGATGGCTCAGAATCTCTTCGCTCTTGCACTCCTCCTGCTACTCCCTAAACGTGAAATATTATCCAACGGATCAGATTTTCTTAGTTGATCCAACGACAGCTATGGCTCCTCCTGAGCTTTAGCGCTTTTCTTTAGGACTTGGAATAATTTTCCCGAATGCTCAAAGGCCTCGACCTTCGCTCCTTTTCCTCTGTGAGCTCTGCGACTTGAGTCCTCGCCTGTGCATATAAAAACACTGTCCCTCCTGAGATTTGGGAACTTTGAACTCTTTCAGAGTGTTCTCTGGCCTCTGCACTCCTTGCAGTTGTGGCTTTGTGCACCGAAAAGCACTATTCTTCCTGAGCTTTACTCTTGAATCCTTGAGGGATTCTAGGACTTCTGCGCTTCTGCAGAGTCTTTGAACGCACAGTGCTATCCATCTGATCTTCTCAAATACTCAGACCCCTAAGGGATTTTATCCTTTTTTTTCCCTTCTCCGTCAGATGGAGAATATAATTCCCTCCTGGCACTCTCCATCTCAATCAACCTGGTTGTTGAGTCCTTCAGGGTGTTCAGTAACCCTGTGAAGATCCTTCGGTGGATTCTTCCTTAAATCACATAACTCAAAGAGTTCTTTTCCTATGCTTGTCTGCACACTGACTCAATGCCCTCCTGGAAGAGTTGTATATAAATCCTCAGAGATTTTGTCTTCTCCTGTGCACCCTATGCACCTGCTCAATGCCCTCTTGGCAGAGCTCTCAGAATCCTTAGTGATTCTGGTTCTCCTTGAACTCACAGCAGAGTTCTTCTGTACACTCCTTGCACTGGCTCAATGCCCACCTGGAAGAGATTTACAGAACTCCTCAGAGAGTCTGTCTGCAACTGTGTTCTTCTCCACAACCTTGCTTCTAAGGTCTTCAGTAACCTCACAGGTCTTCCTCTGAATTGATGATTCCAGTTTCTGTGCCCACCTGGCATGTCTTTGTCCTCCGCAGAGTTCATAAGTGCATCTATGCACTGATATGCAAAGACCACAGTACTCTGTCATGCCCTCCTAGAATGAAACCACAAAGAACCTCTCAAGACTAAAATAAAAACAACTCCTTGGAAATGTCTAGCATACATCTACAACATAAATTGAACACACATACATTCATTCAACACAGGAAATATGCAGGAAAAATTGTTGTTTTGTATTAAATGGAAAATGCTTGTTTTTACAAGGTGTTCCTGAGCATGAGCTATATCGAAGTCTCCACTCCTTCTCTTGTCTTCTTTTACAATCCTTAAAACTAATTTCAAAATGAGATCGAAATTGATCTTTTACAAGAGGGGCTCTTCGAGCTCTGCCCTCCAATCTACCTACCCTATTCAATTACATTGAATGGGCTGTCTAGTCCACAAACTAGATCTAGATCTCAGCCTTCAAATCATTAAATTCCTATCTACTCTACGCCTGTGTAAAGTGTGGCTTCACGGATCACCAGCCTAAGATATTGAATTACATTCAAATTCAAAATTGAAAATGAGGGTTGCGCCTCTCTTCAGCTTTGAATGCATGCGCTGACGTGGCTGGCTGGATGGCTGGCTGACATAGAGAGATGCTCCTGCACCAATTAGTCACCCATTTTTGTTGCCCCAGGGAGGAAATGCATTGTTCCATAAATTACTTGAGGCTTTGATGGTCTGTCTTAATTTGGAAACGTATCCCCAAGAGATAAGGGTACCACAGATCAACGACATGCAAAATAGCCAACATTTCCTTTTCATAGATGGGTTTTCCCAGATTCCTTTCAGATAGTTGGTTGCTAGTGAAGGCGAAAGGTCGACCCTCTTGCATAAGGACAACACTGATTCCTTTCTCTGAGGCATCACATTCCAACACAAAGGTCTTTGTGAAATTAGGAAGCACCAGAACTAGAGTGGTGCACATGGCCATCTTCAAGGTTTGAAAAGCTTGAGCAATGGCTGGAGTCCAAGCTAAAGAGTTCTTTTTGAGGAGAGCAGTGAGAGGTGCTGCAATATTTCCATAAATCTTAAAAAATTTGCGATAATACCCTGTTAAGCCCAGAAATCCACGCAATATTTTGAGAGTCTTTGGGTGCGGCCAGTCTTGCATAGCTTCAATCTTTTTCGGATCCACTCTGATGCCATCCTTGCCAACCAGATGACCCAAGTATTCTACTTCTGAGGCACCAAAAGAACATTTAGACTGTTTTAGGAAAAGTTGGTGCTGAGAGAGTAGATGGAGAACTCGATCCACATGAGTAAGATGGTCTGTCCAGTTTTTTCTATAGATGAGGATATTATCAAAGAAAACTAAGACAAAATGATGGAGAAAGGGACGAAAGAGATGATTCATGAGGCTTTGGAAGGTGGAGGGGGCATTACACAAGCCAAAGGGCATGACCAAAAACTCATAGTGGCCCTCATGAGTTTGAAAGGCCATCCTGGGAATGTATGCGTCTTTCATATGTATCTGGTGATAGCCCAAGCGAAGATCAAGTTTAGTTAAGAATTGGACACCACTCAATTCATCCAGGAGGTCATCAATGACAGGAATGAGAAATTTGTCTTTAATGGTCAGTTTGTTGAGGGCATGAAAGTTAGGACACATTCTCCAAGAACCTTCTTTATTTAGGACCATGACTACAAGAGAAGAGTAAGGGCTCGTACTAGGGTGGATAATGCCTACATTAAGGAGTTCCTAGACCATTTTCTCAATTTCATTTTTTTGTGAAAAGGGGTGGCGATACATACAGATATTGGGAGGAAGGCTTCCGGGTACAAGGGGAATGGAATGATCATGAACATCGCGGGAAGGAGGGAGTCCTTGGGGAGTGGAAAATACCATTTGATGTTTAGAAAGGAGGGCTTGGAGGTCTTGTGGCACTGGTGGTGTCTCTGTTGCTTGTATTGCAGGAAGTTGGGTAATGACACCAGAATGACCTTTTTTTAGCAGCTTTTCCATGCGATGGGAACTAATGACCTCAAGTGAACCAACAATGATGCCTTGGAATTTATATTGGTGGCCTTCCTGGTCGAATTGCATGGTTAATTCCTTAAAATCCATGAGAATGGGACCCAAAGTCCTTAGCCAGTCTGCACCCAACACAATGTCACAACCACCCATGTCGATAGCAAACATATGGGATTTTAGGTGGTAGTCGCCGATTTGGAGATGGGAATTTTCACAGCGCCCTCCACATTTCATGGAACCACCATTGGCAATCATGATTTGGAAATTGTTGGTGGCATGGATGTAGCAATGAGTTTCTTGGGCAATGCGACGATGAATAAAATTATGGGTGCTTCCATTATCAACCAGAATGATGACCTTCTGATGCTTGATGTAACCGATTAACTAGAGGGTTTTGGGAGCAGAGAAGCCAGTGAGAGCATTGAGGGAAATGACCGGTTCCACTTCAGGAGGGTCTGAGGGAGGGGTTATGTCAGTGATTTCAGGTGACTCAGACACAAGGGGAGTTTCAACATCATCTTCTAAAATATCCTCAGAGATGGCCATAAAAATATTTTTTTCCTTACACTTGTGGCCTGGGAAATATTTTTCATCACAATTATAATAAAGGCCTTTGAGTTGGCGTTCAACCATTTCAGCCCTGGTCAATTTTTGGATCTTTAATGGGGTGGAGGGAGTAGTGGGATTTATGGGTTTAGGGCGAGGGATAAAGGAGGGTTTTCGGTTTTGAGAGGATACAACCTGTTGTGCTTCTTTAGCTCTTTTAGTAGCCTCCACCCAAATCGAAGGTCGAGCCATCAGGACATGGGCTCGAATCTCATTCTTGAGCATAGGTGATTTTAGGGGTGAAATTTCGCTGATGAGAAAAATTAAGAGGTTTGAATTTTGGTTGGGCGAATTGTTTACATAGAGAGGTTTTTTTGGTTTACCTATATATAGCCCCAAATTTATTTTCAAATATATATATAACCCTTAGCCCACATATATTTGTGAGGGAAGAGCATGGAAATCTATTTTCGCCCCTTAAAATTCGAACCGGATCCTCCCATTCACCTCAATTTTCTGGTAATGATAATGATTCAGATGTTTTTCGCCCCCATTTTTTGGTAATGGAAACGATTCATAGGTTTTTCGCCTCCATTGCCATCTTCCGCCAGTTCTTGGGGATCCAAAAATGAATCATTTGCTTGTAAATAGCCATTATTCTTGATTGGAACTACTATTATTTATTCTGGATCAAAACTAGTAGAAGTAGCGAAGATGAAGTAGTTTAGCCGGATACTCTTCTCTTTACGTAAGCAATCCGTTATTCATAATGTTTATCATAGTTGATTGCCACCGGTAGGCAAAGGAAGGCACCGCCGAGGCATGGAGGGTAAAAGTAGAGTGTGGTTATATTTATGGGAGGAGTCATCCATTGATAGCCCTAACATGCATTCATTGGGAAGCATAAGCACCCATCAAATTCTTCTATCATTGGATGGAAACGATTCAGAGGTATTTTCCTCTAGTTTTAATTTTTATGGTACTGGCAACGACTTAAAACATCATTCCTAAAGAAGTTCTAATAAAACCAGAAATAAGAAACATAATGAAATAACATGAAGGGGTTTTCTTGTGATTGGCTAAAGAATACCAGCTTGTTCTTCCAGTATCTCCCAGGTCCCTTCTTCCACGATCAAAACTTTTTTAGACAAGGCATTTTCTTCCATATTGTTCTCCCTGTAGATATGATAATATTATATGTCATCAAAAGCATGTATCAAGGGCTTATTCCCATAGCATACTGAAATAATAACTTCTGTAGAAAAATAGCGGGGAAAGATTTGCATTTTTCTCTATGGAACATACCATGCAAAAATGACCTTTTGATTCTTTGAACACGGACTGGTTCTTTTTAATTCTCTAGGATAGTAGACCTCCAAAGGTAGCAGAAAATGAATTGGAATTGTTTGTATTTGGAATATATGGTGGCAGGGTTGGAGTGGTTTTTGGCATGGAAGTTGAATCACCAGGTGCCCACAATGTGATAGCAGGGATTTTCGATGATTTGAAAGCACACAAAAACAAGAGTATCCTCTTTGTATTTGTGGGTAAGCACAGAAGACTTCAGATTTTATTGTTTAGTAAATTGAAGCTTGAGTGGCTTTTGCAAATACTGGCACAATTCCTTATTTTGAATTTGGTTTGAACACTAGAAAGTTGTGAAACAGGTGGGATTGAAGGTCTATGTTCACAGAACGCTTTGGTAGTGACAGATGACATGTTGAAAAGCTACTGCAATCAAGGTACATTTCTGCACTAAAAAAAAGTAAAGGAGTTGAGATCAGATCCATGTGTTCTGTTTGAGCTTTCTATGATGATTGAATAGATGAAGTATCTGAAATCAAATAGATTAATGGGATATGATCCTCAACTATTAGTGTCTATCAGTTATCACTTGTATCTTTTGAGATGAAACTTCCTTTCCTCACTTCATTTAATAACATTTTAGGTTCCTTGAAATTAATATTTTCTTCCAGAAAAAACCCCTTAGTAGCAATGAACTAGATTTTTAAAATGTTTTTGGCCAAAAAACAGAGCATAATAT
>ML787276.1:98831-112693 GCA_009831015.1 Picea engelmannii
TATTCTATTTTATTGAAATGCCTTATTAATATTGACCTTTATTACATCCGAATATATTTCTCTACCTATGTGCAGGTTAGGACCCTAACATGTCCGCCCCATTAAAAATAACCTTGTCCTCAAGGCTTGAGATGTGGAAATTGCTGCAGAATGGTAGCTAGTTCCTAAGTGGCATCTGCTAGAGTTGTATCTTTCCACTGGACTAGCACCTCCTTGATGGTTCTCTGACGCAGGCGACACTCACGCTGGTCCAAAACTGCTTCTGGCTGTAGCCAAATGGATCCTTCTTCATCTAACTCGGGAAGGTTGGTTTGAATTTGGCACCTAGTTCCAATCACCTTCTTTAAGCATGAAACATGAAAAACAGGATGTAGCTTCGAATGATTGGGCAGAGCTAATTGATAGGCGAATTTTCCCACACACTTGAGAACTGTATAAGGACCATAAAATTTGGGCGCTAGCTTCAGAAAATGCTCGGCCTTGAGGGAATTTTTCTTGTATGGTTGCAGTCGTAGAAACACCTGATCCCCTTCTGCAAATTGATGTTCAGAGAGACCTTGATCTTCTTGTTGCTTCATGCGATTCTGTGCCATGACCAAGTTCTCTTTGAGGGTACAGAGAATATCCTCTCGAACTATAAGTGTTTGGTCAACCACCTGGACCTTTGAGGTATTCGATAAGTATGAGTGAACTGAAGGTGGATTCTGTCCATATACTTCTTCAAAAGGAATCATGTGTGTAGCTGTATGGTAGGAAGTGTTGTACCACCATTCAGCTAGGGGTAATCATTGAGTCCACTGATTTTTCTTTTCAGAGGAAAAACACCTCAGATATGTTTCCAAACACTTGTTGACAACTTCCGTTTGACCATTAGTCTGGGGATGATAAGCTGTGCTGAGATGCAATTGGGTGCCCTGTAGCTTGAATAGTTCTTGCCAAAAATTGCTTGTGAAAGTTGGGTCACGATTAGAAACAATAGAGTGCGGCATGCCATGAATCTTGAAGACTTGGTCCATGAAAATTTGAGCCACCATGGATGTAGTAAATGGGTGTTGAAGAGCGCAAAAATGCTCATACTTGGAAAGGCAAGACACAACCACCATTATGATTGATTTATTTCCTGATTTGGGTAAGCTGGTAATAAAGTCCATAGAGATATCCTTCCAAATAGCAGGTGGAATCGGAAGCAGTTGTAGTGTGCCGAGAGATTTGAATGTTTCTCCCTTGTTGCATTGACACACATCACATTGAGTGACAAAATTACGGATGTCCTATTTCATACCATCCCAGAAAAAAGAACGTTTGACCCTGTCATAGGTTTTGGTGAGCCTGGAGTACCCCGCTGTGGGTGTGGCATGAAGCTCAGAAAGTACCATGGATTTAAGCTTTGATTGTTTACTTAAATATAAACAACCTTTCTATCAAATCTCATCCTAGAGTCAAGAGAACCCTGGGGGAGATGGAGCATTGGTTTGCAATTGCTGGATCAGATGCGAACTTTTGGGATCTTGTAGCCATTCCTGGAGAACAGCTTCGGGCCAATCTGGTACAATGAAGGAAAGAGAAAAAAGGGATCCTTCTTCTTCATATTTTTGGGACAGTGCATCCACCACCACATTGTATTTTCCTTTATTGTAAATGATCTCATAATCATATCCAAAGAGATTAGTGATGCAGGAGCATCTCTCCACATTAGTCAGCCAGCCAACCAGCCACGTCAGCGTGTGCATTCAAAGCTGAAGAGAGGCGCAACCCTCGTTTTCAATTTTGAATTTGAATGTAATTTAATATCTTAGGCTGGTGAGCCGTGAATCCGTGCCTTGCATAGGCATAGAGTAGATAGGCCTTTAATGATTTGAAGGATGAGATCTAGATCCAATTTGTGGACTAGACAACCCATTCAATGTAATTGAAAAGGGTAGGTAGATTGGAGGGAAGAGCTCGAAGAGACCCTCTTGTAAAAGATCAATTTCGATCTCATTTTGAAAGTAGTTTTAAGGATTGTAAGAGAAGAGAAGAGAAGGAGCGGAGACTTCGATATAGATCATGCTCAAGAACACCTTGTAAAAACAGACATTTGCCATTTAATACAAAACAACATTTTTTCTTGCATATTTCCTGTGTTGAATGAATGTCTGTGTGTGTTCAATTTATGCTGTAGATGTATGCTAGACATTTGCAGGGAATTGTTTTGATTTCAGGCTTGAGAGGTTCTTTATGGTTTCATGCTAGGGGGGCATGATAGAGTATTGCGGTCTTTGGATACCAGTGCATAGATGCACTTCTGAACTCTGCGGAGTTAGACAAAGATGTGCCAGGTGGGCACATAAACTGGAATCATCAATTCAGAGGAATACATGTGAGGTTACTAAAGACCTTAGAAGCAAGGTTGTGGATAAGAACACAGTTATAGACAGAATCTCTAAGGAGTTCTGTAAAGCTCTACCAGGTGGGCATTGAGCCAGTGCAAGGAGTGTACAGAAGAACTCTACTGTGAGTTCAAGGAGAACCAGAATCACTAAGGATTCTGAGAGCTTTTCCAAGAGGGAATTGAGCAGGTGCATAGGGTGCACAGGAGAAGACAAAAGCTTTGAGGAGTTCTGTACAACTCTACCAGGAGGGCATTGAGTCAGTGTGCAGACAGGCACAGGAAAAGAACTCTTTGAGTTCTATGATTTAAGGAAGAATCCACTGAAGGATCTTCGCAGGGTTACTGAACACCCTGAAGGACTCAACAATCAGGTTGCTTGAGCTAGAGAGTGTCAGGAGGGAATTATATTCTTAATCTGAAGGAGAAGGGAAAAAAAGGGATAAAATCCCTTAGGGGTCTGAGTATTTGAGAAGCTCATATGGATAGCACCGTGCATGCAAAGACTCTACATAAGTGCAGGAGTCGTAGAATCCCTCAAGGATTCGAGAGTAAAGCTCAGGAGGGATAGTGCTTTTCGGTGCATGGAGCCACAGCTGCAAGGAGTGCAGAGGCCAGAGAACTCTCTGAAAGAGTTCAAAGTTCCCAAAGCTCAGGAGGGACAGTGTTTTTATATGCACAAGCAAGGATTCAAGTCGCAGAGCTCACAGAGAAAAAGGAGCGAAGGTGGAGGCCTTTGAGCATTTGGGAAAATTCTTCCAAGTCCTGAAGAAAAGCGGTAAAGCTCAGGAGGAACCATAGATGTCGTCGGATCAGTCGAGAAATTCTGAGCTGTTGGATAAGATTTCACATTAAAGGAGCAACAAGAGGAGTGCAAGAGCGAAGAGATTCTGAGCCATCAGATCTTAAGCTAAAACCTAACAACCATTGGATTTGTTGAGAGTCACAAGAGATTGAAACCTCGCAAGAAGAAGCGAAAGTCCCGAAGGGGTTGTATCAGGATATCGGTGTTCGAGAGTTTGGGAGTCTGGGCATTTGAAATCATAAATCATGAAGAGGAAAAACAGATCTGATCTTTTTGTCTGCTAGAGGATGCATGTCGTAGAATCATCTGTTTCGAAGATTCGGGCACCGAGACTAATAGGGGTGAGCATCTTGACTTCGCAAGTAGAGAAAACTATGAGAGAATTAGGATCATCCATCTGAGGAGGACAGGTGGCAGAGATCTAGGGATCTCATGAACTCAGAAGTTCACAGGGTGAGGGCCCAAGAGTTGGGTGCTCCAAGTCGTGAAGTCGCAAATTCATGAGGAGCAGAGATAGTCATTGGATCTGGGTCACGGGACGACCGTTGGATCAGGAACCCCATCACCTATCGCATGTTCGGGGGTTCAGAGGTTGAAAGGAGTCATTTTCGACTTCACGAGTAGCGAAGTTTCGAGAGCCGGGCACGAGAGAACACATGGAAAAACCACAAGGTGGGGCTCGCGTGGTTGACAAGTGAATACACATCGCCAGGAGGAAGGGATTCAATGCTCCATTGATTTCTCGCGTCTCGGGGGTTCGTGGGATAAGAGCATGGGAGATCAATGTTGAAACTAGCAAAGTGGCGAGTGGTGAGAAGTGCTAGCGCTTAGCCTAGCCAACGGTTGTGTGAGGAAGGCATTGACAGAGGAAGGATCCATACTCATATCGGAAATTTGGGTATTGCGAGATTGGAAAGGAAGAGTCGGGAGCCACGAATCACGAACTCGCGAGATTGCGAGTTGCAAAAAAGGACCTTGGGTTAGGCCCTTGGTCATAGCGCTGTGATCGCTTGGGAAAGGAAGGAGCTCGCGCCTAGTGTTGTTTGCACAGGGGATCTTCTGAAAGGATCTGTGGATCGATTGAAATTGAGGTTCCAGCATGGAATCGAAAGAGTTGATCCGACTCAAAGAAGATAAAGAGCGATCCTGTGAGAAAATCTAGGTCCAAGGGCCGATAGGTCTGCGTCAGAGTGGTATCAGAGCATAGATTCTGTTTGTATATTTCAGACAGGAGGAGCAGAAAGAAGACAGAGTGCTAGAGACTCTGTGATGATTGCTTGCAAGTGAGAAGCAGGTTTTCCAGGAGAGTAGACAGGGACAACGATATGGCTACTAAAAGTCATAGATACGCTGGAAAGAAGAACCCAGAGCTGATGAGAATATATGAAATAGATGAAGATCTCGCTGATAAAAGGGCAGAGATAGAAAATCTTGCATTGCGGATGCAACATAATACAAGGTCAAGATGGGTATACAAATGGCCCATGAAGACGAAGGTAAAATGGCCAGTCAAGGAGTTGATGGCTAGAAGACAACATAGTCTATTAAGAGGATGGTTGAGGCATGCTGAAAACCTCAACAGACCAGAAGAAAGGGTTCAGATATGTGAACCACAGACTGGGAGAAATATCAATGATGTTGAAGATGAATTGGGATCAACTGAAGATCTCAAGCACTGCCAGGAGGGCAGAGAGGAAATTCCCGATTGCCAGGTGGGAAAAGAGTTGATATCACTATGGGATCTCACAGACTATCATGAGGACAACCAGGGAATTTCAAATTTCCAGGAGGGCAATGATATGAGGTCGTTGCAGGATCTCGTAGACTGCCAGGAGCGCAACCGAAAGTTTCCAATTTGCCAAGTGGGCATGGGAACAAAGATGGGACTGTCTGAAAGTCTCATGGACTCGGAGGTGAGATCAATTCAGCCTGAGGTGATGATAAATATAGGATCAATTGATCTCATAGTCTACCAAGGAAGCAATAGGAAAATCCCATATTTCCAGGTGGGTAGGGATAAGCAGGTGAGGCTATGTGAGAGTCTCATGAACTTAGAGGTGAGTTTGGATCAGCAGATGCAGCTGAAAAAGGAGGAAGATCTGAGGAATCTTCTGATGATTGGAGGAATTCAGATATTCTTGCCACATAGCCCAGAGGAGGCCAAAGTCTGTGTTGTAGATGAGGAAACAATAGTAGAAGTAGGACAACTAGCTGAGATTGTCAGAGAATAATTGGAGTAGATATCTGAGGCTGCCCAAGTAGAAGAGGATGATGAGAATTCTGAGGAATGGCTCAATACTTTCAGCCAAGAAGCTAAAAGGACTGCAACATGGGAGTTTACAGAAGAAGAGGAAGAAGCAAACATCATTAGTTTGGTTGATCCGTTGATTTCTTGTGTCTTGGGGGTTCGCGGGATAAGAGCGTGGGAGTTCAATGGCCCTCAGATCGAGATCCGCTCACAGGATCGTTCTTTATCTTCTTTGAGCCAGATTGACTCTTTTGATTCCCTGATGGAACCTCAATTTCAATAGATCCATATGTCCAGGACCTGTGGATCGATTGAAATTGAGGTTTCAGCAGGGAATCAAAAGAGTCGATCTGGCTCAAAGAAGATAAAGAACGATCCTATGAGAGGATCTTGGTCCGAGGGCCGATAGGTCTGCGTCAGAGTGGCATCAGAGCATAGATTTTGTTTGTATATTTCATACAGGAGGAGCAGAAAGAAGACAAAGTGCTAGAGACTTCGTGAGTAGCGAAGCCGCGAGATAATCAGGACCGTCCATCTGAGGAGGATAGGTGGCAGAGATCTAGGGATCTCATGAACTCAGAAGTTCACAGGGTGAGGACCCAAGAGTTGGGTGCTCCAAGTCACGAAGTCACAAGGAGCGGAGACAGTCCTTGGATCTGAGTCACGGGAGGACCATTGGATCAGGAACCCCATCGCCTATCGCACGTTTGGGGGTTCGAAGGTTGAAAGGAGGACCAGTGGTTCTGCCACATGTTCTCTCATGCCCGCTTCTCGACACTTCACTACTCTTGAAGTAAAAAACGACTCCTTTCAACCTTCGAACCCCCAAACACGCGATAGGTGATGGGGTTCCTGATCCAATGGTCCTCCCGTGACTCATATCCAAGGACTGTCTCCGCTCCTTGTGACTTCGCGACTTCGTGACTTGGAGCACCCAACTCTTGGGCCCTCACCCTGTGAACTTCTGAGTTCGTGAGATCCCTAGATCTCTACCTCCTGTCCTTCTCAGATGGACGGTCCTAATTCTCTTGCGGCTTTTCTACTCACGAAGTCTCTAGCACTCTGTCTTCTTTCTACTCCTCCTGTTTGAAATATGCAAACAAAATCTATGCTCTGATACCACTCTGACGCAGACCTATCAGTCCTCGGACCGAGATCCGCTCACAGGATCGTTCTTTATCTTCTTTGAGCCAGATCGACTCTTTTGATTCCCTGCTGGAACCTCAATTTCAATCGATCCACGGGTCCTTTCGGAAGCTCTCCTATACAAACAACATTAGGCGTGAGTTCCTTCCTTTCCCAATCGATCACAACGCTATGACCAAGGGCCTAACCCAAGGTCCTTTTTCACAACTCGCAATCTCACGAGTTCGTGAGTTGTGGCTCCCGACTCTTCCTTTCCAATATTGTGATACCCGAATTTTCGATACGAGTATGGCTCCTTCCTCTGTCATCGCCTTCCTCGTGCGACCGCTGGCTAGGATAAGATCTAGCACTTCTTGCCACTCACCACTTCACGAGTTTCAACATCAAGCTCCCATGCTCTTATCCTGTGAACCCCTGAGACATGAGAAATCAATGGAGCATTGACTCCATTCCTCTTGGTGATGCGTATTCACCTATCAACTGCGTGGGCCCCACCTTGTGGTTCTTCCACGTGTTCTCTCATGCCCGACTCTCGGCACTTCGCTACTCTTGAAGTAAAAAATGACTCCTTTCAACCTTCGAACCCCCAAACGCACGATAGGCGATGGGGTTCCTGATCCAATGGTCCTCCCGTGACTCAGATCCAAGGACTGTCTCCGCTCCTTGTGACTTCATGACTTCGCGACTTTGGAGCACCCAACTCTTGGGCCCTCGCCCTGTGAACTTCTAAGTTTGTGAGATCCCTAGATCTATGCCACCTGTCCTCCTCAGATGGACGGTCCTGATTCTACTCGTGACGGATGGCTCAGATCTATTTCGCCTCTTTGCAATTTATGATGTCGAGTGCCCAGACTCTCATCCTCCGGACTCCCAAAATCCCAAATGTCGATATCCTGATACAACTCCTTCGGGACTTTCACTTCTTCTTGCGAGGTTTCAATCTTGTGCAACTCTCGACAGATCCAACGACTATCGGGTTTTAGCTTAAGATTTGATGGCTCAGAATCTCTTCGCTCTTGCACTCCTCCTGCTACTCCCTAAACGTGAAATCTTATCCAACGGCTCAGAATTTCTCGGTTGATCCGACGACAGCTATGGCTCCTCCCGAGCTTTAGCACTTTTCTTTAGGACTTGGAATAATTTTCCCAAATTTCCAAAGGCCTCGACCTTCTCTCCTTTTCCTCTGTGAGCTCTGCGACTTGAGTCCTCGCCTGTGCATATAAAAATGCTGTCCCTCCTAAGCTTTGGGAACTTTGAACTCTTTCAGAGAGTTCTCTGGTCTCTGCACTCCTTGCAGCTATGGCTCTGTGCACCGAAAAGCACTATTCCTCCTGAGCTTTACACTTGAATCCTTGAGGGATTCTATGACTTCTGCGCTTCTACAGAGTCTTTTCACGCACGGTGCTATCCGTCTGAGCTTCTCAAATGCTCAGACCCCTAAGGGATTTTATCCTTTTTTTTTTCCTTCTCCTTCAGATGGAGAATATAATTCCCTCCTGGCACTCTCCAGCTCAAGCAACCTGATTGCTGAGTATTTCAGGGTGTTTAGTAACCTTGTGAAGATCCTTCTGTGGATTCTTCTTTAAATCACAGAACTCAAAGAGTTCTTTTCCTATGCTTATCTGCACACTGACTCAATGCCCTCCTGGCAGAGTTGTATATAACTACTCAGAGCTTCTGTCTTCTCCTGTGCACCCTATGCACCTTCTCAATGCCCTCTTGGTAGAGCTCTCAGAATCCTTAGTGATTCTAGTTCTCCTTGAACTCACAACAGAGTTCTTCTGTACACTCCTTGCACTGGCTCAATGCCCACCTGGCAGAGATTTACAGAACTCCTCAGAGATTCTGTCTGCAACTTTGTTCTTATCCACATCCTTGCTTCTAAGGTCTTCAGTAACCTCACAGGTCTTCCTCTGAATTGATGATTCCAGTTTTTGTGCCCACCTGGCATGTCTTTGTCTGACTTTGCAGAGTTCAGAAGTGCATCTATGCACTGGTATGCAAAGACCGCAGTACTCTGTCATGCCCTCCAGGAATGAAACCACAAATAACCTCTCAAGACTAAAATCAAAACAACTCCCTGCAAATGTCTAGCATACATCTACAACATAAATTGAACACACAGACATTCATTCAACACAGGAAATATGCAGGAAAAACTGTTGTTTTGTATTAAATGGAAAATGCCTGTTTTTACAAGGTGTTCCTGAGCATGAGCTATATCGAAGTCTCCACTCCTTCTCTTCTCTTCTCTTACAATCCTTAAAACTACTTTCAAAATGAGATCAAAATTGATCTTTTACAAGAGGGGCTCTTCGAGCTCTTCCCTCCAATCTAGCTACCCTATTCAATTACATTGAATGGGTTGTCTAGTCCACAAACTACATCTAGATCTCAGCCTTCAAATCATTAAAGGCCTATCTACTCTATGCCTATGCAAAGCTCGGCTTCATGGCTCACTAGCCTAAGATATTAAATTACATTCAAATTCAAAATTGAAAATGAGGGTTGTGCCTCTCTTCAGCTTTGAATGCACGCGCTAACGTGGTTGGCTGGTTGGCTGGATGACATGGAGAGATGCTCCTGCACCAATTAGTCATCCATTTTTGTTTCTCTGGGGAGGAAATGCATTGTTCCAGAAATTACTTGAGGCTTTGATGGTCTGTCTTAATTTGGAAACATTTCCCCAAGAGATAAGGGTGCCACAAATCAACGACATGCAGAATAGACAACATTTCCTTTTCATAGATGGGTTTGCCCAGATTCCTTTCAGATAGTTGGTTGTTGGTGAAGGTGAAAGGTCGACCCTCTTGCATAAGGAAAACACTGATTCCTTTCTCCGAGGCATCACATTCCAACACAAAGGTCTTTGTGAAATTAGGAAGGGCCAGAACTAGAGTGGTGCACATGGCCATCTTCAAGGTTTGAAAAGCTTGAACAATGGCTGGAGTCCAAGTGAAAGAGTTCTTTTTGAGGAGAGCAGTGAGAGGTGTTGCAATCTTTCCATAAATATTAAAAAACTTGCGATAATAACCTGTTAAGCCCAGAAATCCACGCAATATTTTGAGAGTCTTTGGGTGCGGCCAGTCTTGCATAGCTTCAATCTTTTTCGGATCCACTCTGACGCCATCCTTGCCAACCAGATGACCCAAGTATTCTACTTCTGAGGCACCAAAAGCACATTTAGACTATTTTAGGAAAAGTTGGTGCTGAGAGAGTAGATGGAGAACTCGATCCACATGAGTAAGATGGTCTGTCCAGGTTTTTCTATAGATGAGGATATTATCAAAGAAAACTAAGACAAAATGATGGAGAAAGGGACAGAAGAGATGATTCATGAGGCTTTGGAAGGTGGAGGGGGCATTACACAAGCCAAAGGGCATGACCAAAAACTCATAGTGGCCCTCATGAGTTTGAAAGGCCATCCTGGGAATGTCTGCCTCTTTAATATGTATTTGGTGATAGCCCGAGCGAAGATGAAGTTTAGTAAAGAATTGGGCACCACTCAATTCATCCAGGAGGTCATCAATGATAGGAATGAGAAATTTGTCTTTAATGGTCAGTTTGTTGAGGGAACGAAAGTTAGGACACATTCTCCAAGAACATTCTCCAAGTTAGGACCATGACTACAAGAGAAGAGTAAGGGCTCATACTAGGGTGGATAACGCATGCATTAAGGAGTTCCTAGACCATTTTCTCAATTTCATTTTTTTGTGAAAAGGGGTGGCGATACAGACAAATATTGGGAGCAAGGCTTCTGGGTACAAGGGGAATGGAATGATCATGAACACCGCGGGAAGGAGGGAGTCCTTGGGGAGTGGAAAATACCATTTGATGTTTAGAAAGGAGGGCTTGGAGGTCTTGTGGCACCGGTGGTGTCTCTGTTGCTTGTATGGCATGAAGTTGGGTAATGACACCAGAATGACCTTTTTTGAGCATATTTTCCATGCGATGGGAACTAATGAACTCAAGTGAACCAACAATGATGCCTTGGAATTTATATTGGTGGCCTTCCTGATTGAATTGCATGGTTAATTCCTTAAAATCCATGAGAATGGGACCCAAAGTCCTTAGCCAGTCTGCACCCAACACAATGTCACAACCGCCCATGTCGATAGCAAACATATGGGATTTTAGGTGGTAGTCACCGATTTGGAGATGGGAATTTTCACAGCGCCCTCCACATTTCATGGAACCACCATTGGCAATCATGATTTGGAAATTGTTGACGGCATGGATGTAGCAATGAGTTTCTTGGGCAATGCGGTGATAAATAAAATTATGGGTGCTTCCATTGTCAACTAGAATGATGACCTTCCGATGCTTGATGTAACCGATTAACTTAAGGGTTTGGGGAGCAGAGAAGCCAGTGAGAGCATTGAGGGAAATGACCGGTTCCACTTCAGGAGGGTCTCAGGGAGGGGTTATGTCAGTGATTTTAGGTGACTCTGACACAAGGGGAGTTTCAACATCCTCTTCTGAAATATCCTTAGAGATGGCCATAAAAATATTTTGTTCCTTACACTTGTGGCCTGGGAAATATTTTTCATCACAATTATAATAAAGGCCTTTGAGTTGGTGTTCAACCATTTCAGCCCTGGTCAATTTTTGGATCTTTAATGGGGTGGAGGGAGTAGTGGGATTTACGGGTTTAGGGCGAGGGATAAAGGAGGGTTTTCGGTTTTGAGAGGATACAGCATGTTGTGCTTCTTTAGCTCTTTTAGTAGCCTCCACCCAAATCGAAGGTCGAGCCATGAGGACATGGGCCCGAATCTCATTCTTGAGCATAGGTGATTTTAGGGGCAAAATTTCGTCGATGGGAAAAATTAAGAGGTTTGGAATTTTGGTTGGGCGAATTGTTTACATAGAGAGGTTTTTTTTGGTTTACCTATATATAGCCCCAAATTTATTTTCAAATATATATATATATATATATAACCCTTAGCCCACATATATTTGTGAGGGAAGAGCATGGAAATCGATTTTCGCCCCTTAAAATTCGAACCAGATCCTCCCATTCGCCTCAATTTTCTGGTAATGATAATGATTTAGAGGTTTTTTTCCCCCATTTTCTAGTAATGGAAACGATTAAGAGGTTTTTCGCCTCCATTTCCATCTCCCGCCAGTTCTTGGGGATCCAAAAATGAATCATTCTCTCGTAAATAGCCATTATTCTCGATTGGAACTACTATTATTTATTCTGGATTGGAACTAGTAGAAGTAGCGAAGATGAAGTAGTTTAGCTGGATACTCTTCTCTTTACGTAAGCAATCTGCTATTCATAATGTTTATCATAGTTGATTTCCATCGGTAGGCAAAGGAAGGCACCACCGAGGCATGGAGGGTAAAAGTAAAGTGTGGTTATATTTATGGGAGGAGTCATCCATTGATAGCCCTAACATGCATTCATTGGGAAGCATAAGCACCCATCAAATTCTTCTATCACTGGATGGAAACAATTCAGAGGTATTTTCCTCTAGTTTTAACTTTTATGGTACTGGCAACGACTTAAAACATCATTCCTAAAGAAGTTCTGATAAAACCAGAAATAAGAAACATAATGAAATAACATGAAGGGGTTTTCTTGTGATTGGCTGAAGAATACCAGCATGTTCTTCCAGTATCTCCCAGGTCCCTTCTTCCATGATCAAAACTTTTTTAGACAAGGCATTTTCTTCCATATTGTTCTCCCTGTAGATATGAGAATATTATATGTCATCAAAAGCATGTATCAAGGGCTTATTCCCATAACATACTAAAATAATAACTTCTGTAGAAAAATAGCGGGGAAAGATTTGCATTTTTCTCTATGGAACATACCATGCAAAAATGACCTTTTGATTCTTTGAACATGGACTGGTTCTTTTTAATCCTCTAGGATAGTAGACCTCCAAAGGTAGCAGAACATGAATTGGAATTGTTTGTATTTGGAATATATGGTGGCAGGGTTGGAGTGGTTTTTGTCATGGAAGATGAATCACCAGGTGCCCACAATGTGATAGCAGGGATTTTCGATGATTTGAAAGCACACAACAACAAGATTATCCTCTTTGGATTTGTGGGTAAGCACATAAGCCTTCAGATTTTACTGTTTAGTAAATTGAAGCTTGAGTGGCTTTTGAAAATACTGGCACAATTCCTTCTTTTGAATTTGGTTTGAACACTAGAAAGTTGTGAAACAGGTGGGATTGAAGGTCTATGTTCACAGAACGCTTTGGTAGTGATAGATGACATGTTGAAAAGCTACCGCAATCAAGGTACATTTCTGCACTTAAAAAAAGTAAAGGAGTTGAGATCAGATCCATGTGTTCTATTTGATCTTTCTATGATGATTGAATAGATGAAGTATCTGAAATCAAATAGATTAATGGGATATGATCCTCAACTATTAGTGTCTATCATTTATCACTTGTAGTTTTTGAGATGAAACTTCCTTTCCTCACTTCATTTAATAACATTTTAGGTTCCTTGAAATTAATATTTTCTTCTAGAAAAAACCCCTTAGTAGTAATGAACTAGATTTTAAAAATGTTTTTGGCCAAAAAACAGAGCATAATATTGGCATTTTCATTGGTTCGGTTTTGGTTCAGTGGTAAAATGATGGAAGTTTACCTCCACTGGCCCAGATTCAATTTTCTCATCTACCTGGGAATCCCTTGAGTGACATTTCCTAGGAGTTCGGATCTTGTTGTGGCCAAATATTGGGTTTTGTATGTGAAAAAAATATTGGCATTTTTTATTCTTATATAGGATTTTTCATAGTTCCGATTTTCTTGATTGCAATGTTATGAAACCTTGTCACTGATGAATTCGATGTTGATAGGAGGAAGTGATCTTCTAGAGCAGTCATCAAAGAAAATACATGATTTCCAGCACATGGAAGAGGCTAGAAGCTCCTGCATAACATTGAAACTGGATGGGCTAGGTTTTTTTGGAGGCAAGTCAAATGGCAAAGCTTATTTTCATTTTGGATTGTTTCTAGGGATTAAGATATTTGAACTTATTAACTCATGGAAATATTTTATGACAAAGACCAGCAAGATGCATCTAACTAACCATCACTATCGGAAGGTTGCAGTACAAACACAGATGCAACTCGACTGGCTGAGTACTTTAAGTCTAGAAAATGTCAAACAACTATAAGGGAGTATTCTATAACTGAATGATTTTTTTCGTGTACTGTGTATGTCCTAATTTATTCGATTCCTATCATTAAATTCTGTTACTTATCCACTTTCTAGGTTGTTGGTGTTCCTATCACACTTGAAGGCGATTTAAAGAATGAATTTGTAGAA
>ML787276.1:134636-152493 GCA_009831015.1 Picea engelmannii
GGAGGTTTCCCCCTCGAAGAGGCCTGTGAACATTGCTATCTGATTCAAAGTGTTATTTCTGTTGCTATTTCGTATATCATTTCTGTGTATTGTGAAGATTATGCTGGATATTTTACTATTATTCTGTCATTTCTAGCATTTCGATTATGTTCTGCATATTTTATATATCTAGTATCTTGCAAATGCGCATGCATATAAAACACCCATGAATGGATAACATACATCATGTTGTTTCCGGTGGTATGTGGCACATCATGTGGATCCTCATGGTTGAGGAGAAATGAATTTTTGAAGATGACAAAGTGAATTGAAGAAGGAAGTACATGTAGGCCCTAAAGATAATTAAAGAAAAGAATTACAAAATAAGAAAGTTTCAGGTTGGCCCTAATGTTAAAAGGAAGTGACATAAATGGTATAAATAAACATCATTATACATTCATTTGATACAAGTCGAATTTCAGAGGAAATAAGAAGAAAAGAAGGCCGAATTTCAAGGGAGGATGAAGTCTTTTGGTGATGTGTTCTAAGGTCATCTTACTACTTTTGCTATAACTTCTTTTCTAGAAAGATTCAGATGGTGACATCGATATGGTATTGATAAGACATATCAAGGTACCTCTGGTAAAAATTTCATCTCTTGTTTCTCTATAATTATGGAGATACACTATGTGGAAGATAGGGTTTGTGACCAGTCCTGAAGCTAGTCAATAAATAGGTGTTCCGGGTAAAATAGTCATAACTTATTCATATAGAATCCAAATGAAGTGGGACCACTTCCATTCGAAATATTATAGACTGTAGTTTCTTGTGTACGAGTTTTAGAATAAGATGTTAAATATTGAGCGTGGGGCATGTTTTACAAGTTGGGTCTTCTGAACAAACCAGAATTTAATAAAGTCTACCATTCTTTCTATAACCTCTTTTGGGGAGGATTCAAGGAGTGAAAATTGGAGGAGTTTCAGAGAATACATTGAGTAATATTATCTACAGGATCATAGTACTCCAAGAATTGAAGAATTGCAGAAATTGAAGAAATATCAGGAAGCATTATCAGGTTTCATGTGATGATTGGTTGATGGTGATGATTTAATGTAAAGTTTTATTATCTCTCATATATTCTTGGGTGGAAGGAAAGGGCAAGGATGGAGAGTTCAACTCTCTATTGATATTGGAGGATTGTATCTTCCTCTTGGAGGTTTATCCCTCCCTTTACATTTGGAAGCTGTAGCTACCTTTGGAAGTCATTACTTCCATTGAACAAAAACTATTGATTATTTCTCATATATTGTGCATGGTGTATTTGTGGTGTATTTGTGGTGTATTGGTGTAACTCTTATACTATTGTTCATTGATCATTGGATATAATTGAATGGTTTAAGTATAAGTTGAAAAATGTTTTTAAATTGTACTTGATATTGATTCACCCCCCTCTAAGTATCAACAACTCGTTGTAACTTCTTGTTCTTTCTCTCACAATATCCTCTCTCAGAATACAATATTCACAATGATACACAACCACAATACAATTTCCTCATAAAATAGGGTTTCACTCTAGGGGAAAAAACCCTAACATAACTTCTATCGTCATATCTGCGACCTTATAATGAACGGTTCATATTTACTATGAAATTGTAATATACATTTATAAGACAATGTTTCCTTCAGGGGCTTCACCCCCGAACCCCAATTGAGGGCCTGCTTGCCCCCGGATCCCCAGCTAGGGAAATGAGCCCCTTGGACCCCGCAAGAGATCAAGCCCCCCTTGTAACCCCCCGTGTGGAGGAGTGTACAATAATCCACAGTGTACAACCTTCATGGGGTATAAAAACGACTGAAAACAAAGACTCGCCAAGATGGTGTGGTATGATTATGAGATTATTTATAATAAGGTTAAATAAAATGTGGTGGTTGATGTTTTATCCTTTCAACTTGAGGAGGATGGATCCTTCTTTGACTTATCTTTACCTATTACAAGTTGAATGGATAACAAATGAAACTTTAGTTCAACTTATCCAGGGGATTTAGGAAGATCCAAACTCTAATAAAGGGTATACATGGAAACAATATGCATTGAGGAATAAAGAGTGCACTGTTCTGGTAAACAATTCTACTTTAAAAGAAAGGGTCTTAGCTAAATTGCATTCATCACCTATAATACATCACTATGCATTTTATAAAACCTACAAAAGAGATAATAATTCATTCTTTTAGGAAGGAATTAAAACAAACATCCAATATTTTGTAGCAACTTATGACATTGTCCAAAGATACAAGGGTGAGACAATGAAGATGCCAAGTGAATTGTAACTATTAACGATTCCAAACACATGTATGGATGGACATATATATGGATTTTATTGTGGGATTCCCAAGAGTGGGTAATAAATTAGTGATCATGGTGGTAGTTGGCCATCTTTCCAAATATGATCATTACTGTGCCTTATCACACCCATTTACCCCCTCATTTGATCATGTCTTCATAAAGAAAAAATTTCAATTACACGACATGCCCACTTTCATTTTTTTATATCAGGTCCCTACCCTCACCAACACATTTTGGTAGGAGTTGTTTAAAATTCAGAGTACCCAGTTGAACATGAGAACTACATATCATCCCCAAATAGATGGTCAAACCAAAGTGGTCAATAAGTGATTATAAACCTATTTTTCATGCTTTTCTTATGAGAAACCACACCGATAGGAATAAAGGATTCCCCTTGTAGAATGGTGGTAAAATAATACTTATCATAGAGCTACCAAAGTGACACCATATGAAGTTTTTTGTGGCCAAAAACCCTTGTCAGTGACTTCCTATTTACCAAGCACCTCTAATATTTAGGTCATCGATAACGCACTTCAATCTAGAGAAGCCATTCTCCACACACTTGAAGACAATTGGTTATGTTTCAAAATAGAATGAAACAAAAAGTAGACCAACATTTGTCTAGAGGTTCTTTTACAGAAGCGGATCAAGCATTTATTCACCTTCAACCCTATAAACAAACATCACTCAAAGACAAAACACCCTAGAAATTAGCACATGATCTAAGAAGTACTAATCTATTGGAAATATATACATCCTGAAGATAACACATTGGAACTAATAACTTTTCTACAATAATTTCCTCATCTCTGGCCTTGAGGACGAATCTAATTTTTAAGGGGGAGGGCATGTTAGGGTCCTACCCTAACCTCCCTACTTTAGGCTACCTAATAGTTAAAAAATGTATGTATGCATCCATCCTTTTTTAATAAGTCCCATTAAATAGTTGTAGATATTTATTTAATATAAAAGAGTCCACTTTATAAGGCCCAATAGGTAGTTGGTACCTAATAGTGATGGGACCACAAGTAGTTAGGGTTTTTCTATTGAGATTATTTTTAAAGAGATGGGAGGATATGGAATATTTTTTCGTGTGTTGTTGTATTTGGATATTTTCTCAATGAAAGGTTTCCCCACCTTAGGAGGCAAGTGAACATTTCTTTCTTTCTTCTATTTATCATAATACAAGGGAATATTTCACATATTTAATTTTATGTGTCTCTTGTATCTAGTTTTCTACAATTACATTATCTATATACCTAGTTATGTTTCAAGTTTTAGTATTAAGGAATACTATAGTTACCTCACCCTCTCACTGGATACAAGTTGTTTCTCAAATTCAATAGAAAGACTTCAACCTTCATGTCATCTCTTCTCCTCTTGTGGTTCGATTCATGGCTTCCTTGGCTCCCTTCTCCACTTCATTTGTTCAAATCCATTACTCTCATGTCTCTTATATTTCCTTAGGGTGTGCCTCAACTAAAGGGTTCACATTACCGAGGCCCTCTCCAAGTTCTCTCTTGAGCTTACTTAATATCTTTCCCCCTTTCTTTCCTTTAACCTTTTCAACATTCCCTTTATCAAGGAATATAAGGATAACACTATCAACCCATTCCTTATCAATATTTGTTACACTGACTTCAGGATCAAACAAGTCGTTGTTGACCTCGGATCCATCCTCAATATATCAATGGATCATGTCTTCCATGGTCTTGGTGCTACATGTTTCTCTTCTACTCCTTGGACCTCTAGGGTTTCACCAAATATGAGACAGAGCCTCTTAGGGATATTAAATTCTCTTATCCCTTATCCCTAAGACCATGAACACCCATATTTTAGTACTCCCAAGATACTTGGAGTACAACACCCTCTTTATATACCCTTGTTTAGATTCAATGATGGTTGAAAAAAACTCCCAAGTGAGGTCACCAAACTATAGCACAATGGTTAGAGTAAAGCACCATGAAACCACACAATTGGCCCAACCACCACCTCTAGAGAGGAGGGAAGCGGAGTTTCCACTTTCTTGTTGAGGAAAAACAAGATCAAAAGGAGAATGGTGAGAGGAGAGAGGGAAAACCACTAGATTACTTATTAATCCTATCGAATGTTACATAAAATCATGGTTATTTTTGAAGGGTATTTTGATTAAGTCTCCAAGGGTTTTAATACAACTAGGAAAATAAATAAAAACTAGAAAGCAAAGTAGATTTATCTCTTAGTTAAAGTATGTGAACTAGATAATAATGAAAGGAAGTGAAATCAATGTGAAAGTGAAAGAAAGGAGAGATGCCACCTAGGCAATGATGCGTTGAAACACATATTGAATAAAAACTAACAATTGATCCTCCAATAGCCCTTTAAATCTCTAAGACCCTCCTTGTGATGCACCTAGAAAATTGCCTCCAAAATAATTCAATTTATATCACTAAGATCCTCCTTGTGATGTACCTAAAAAACTAGATATATCATGCAAAGAATAAAAATATATTACCAAGTAATGGAAGATCAAGTATGTCCTTAGTTATGACATTTTCTCTCTATAGCCAGTGTGTTGAGAGATCTCTTTGGAAAGAGATTGAAGAATATTGAGAATTCCATGGGAAAAAACCATGATCCAAGCCAACTAAAGAGATACGAGGATAGAACCATACCAAAAGAGAAGAATAAATAGTGAGGGGAAACCATAAGAGGGGTGATGGGGAGACAATTATCCTAGGGATCACGAGATATTGAGAAGAAAAGTGGGGGTCTTGCATCATAAATATAGTAGAGTAATGGATTTGTTTGAAAAAAATATTGGAAATAAAACAATACGAAAATATGGCTACTTATAGTCAAGATAACCACATAGGGGGGTTCAAAAAATATCCATTGACTGAAAATAAAGCTTCTTAACTACTCATTCATGCACTTAACCAATGAATTTTCAACTCTTGAGGCCCATAAGTAGGTTTTTCATTGAGAAGGTGTTATTTGGTTTATAGATCCATAAGAGGCATGTGTTAATGTGTCTTTATAACCCATGGATGATGTTGGTGTGCAGTGGGAAGACCCAAGGTTCAACATGAATTTACCAGCAAAACCCTCAAATACCGACCCTTTTGACATCACTCGCAAGTAGGTGAAGTCTCACCTGAGGCATATATGGGAACATGAGGAACCCGACTTTCACAGTGATGAAGGGATGGGAGGTAGTCCTTATAAACATACTACCTAGCTCTTGTTCAAGATTCCTTATATCATGTGCACAAAAATGTAGTAACAAGTAACATATTCATAATAATGAAACATATATCATATGCCGCAATAAATAGAACATCAAACACATCATAACACATAGACACCATGATTAACGTGGTTCACCCAAGATGGGATACGTCCACACTAGTCGACTTCTTATTATATTATTCAAAACTTCCATTACAAAATATGCACATTGCACTCATACATTATGTCTCATACAAAATGTCCTTGTTGTTCTCCTATTTTCCTATTCATTATCTATCCCTCTATTCCTCTATCTCTTCATCGCTCCTATCTCTTTTGTCACACTTTCCACTTTTCTCACCCCCTCTATGCCAAAATCCTTACATATTTATACAATTACAATGGGGCTTAGCCCATATCGATGGACCCAAAATGCCTAACGGCTTCTAACAATCTTCCTTATTTTGTGCGCACTCATCTCTGCATGCGAAAGTGTGCTAACTATCTTTCCTTATTTTTTTCACGTTGATGTTGCTTTGTTCATGCGGGTTTCTCCTGCATAGTTCCCAAAAACAGTCCCCAAAATATTGTCCCAATAGGCTCCCAACAGTCACATGTGGCTTGTCCCAAGCCACTCAGTCCTTCCGCTACGCTTTTTGGCACATCGCAACGAACTTCTAAAAATTTTCCTTCGCGGTTGCGACCTTCTCTCTTACATCTGCTTCTTGCACCAAAATACTCTCTATTTTATGTGCAGTAATGGGGTCTTCAATTTCTCTGTGTTGTCTTTCACTGCTTACTTTACTATGCCTTGTGCAACCACAAGTTCTTCTGTCACTCAAAATACTCCCTCATGCGTTGTCTCAAGATTCTATGAAAGAGTCTATTGTTTATCTCTTATTCGATTTATCTCAAGGTACAACTCCCTATTCTCAACTGTTGCAACCATTCATATTGTTGTTGGAAAAGTGCTTATTTTTTCTTTGAAATTCTACGCCTTCTCCCATGTAGCCTATAATCTATGTTATATTGCTTGTAACTCTTCATCCTCCAACAATTGAGTCCACACTTGTGTGCTCTCTTGATATAACTTTGTGCATTCCTCATCCAAACTCCTAATACCCTCCAGTGTTGTCATGGTTGTCTTCTCACATTGCTTTGTTTCTTCTGGTGGGGTACTTGGCATTGTGCGAGCTTCCAAATTGACTATATTTTTGTGGAAGCTCTGAATGTATTTTCTTATCTTTACCAGTTTCTCTTATAAGGGAGTATCCACTTACATTGGTACCTCTGGGATTTTCCTGTATACCTCCTACACTTCCTGTTGCAACCTTGTTGTTGTTGGACAGTTGGCTTTCATTGATGTCAACCCTTGGATATTGATGTCAACCATGGAAGAAGTTCGTAAGCCCTGGAGATATGGTTGATATTGATGGTGAGTTAGTTGTCATTTATGGGGTGTTTGATGTCAGCAGATGTGTTGGGTGCATTTGATGAAGTCTACATGAAGCCTTAGAGGTGTAGTTATGGTACTCAAATATTGGTTGAGGAATATGGAAATGAAGGACAATGTAAATGTAGGTAAGACACTCATATATGGATATTTCTTTTCATGTCATTTCTGGTGATAGGTGGTACACCACATGGTTTCTCACGGTTAGGGAGATATGGCCTTGTGAACTTGGAATCCCAAAAGATAGGTTAATAAGCCCCTAATTGACTACAATATGGGTTAAGAATCCCTTAATTTGTTGCAAGTCATTAATGAAAAGGTAAAGTGGTTGTAACAATAAAGTTCAAGAAGCCCTAAAGTTAAGGAAAGAGGTTACTTAGAAAAATTATATATACACCTCAAGAAGTCACACATAAGTACATTCACACACACATTCTACTGAATATATTATTTATGAGTAAGTGATTATTATCTGAGTTAACCAAGGATATCTAAGGTGAATTTTAGAGGGATGATGAAGTAAAGAAGGACAAAATTCAAGGGAGGATGAAGTCTTGTGATGATGTTTTCTAAGTTATGTTATTTAAAGGTCATATTACCATGTTCGCTATAACGTTTTATCTAGAATGATTCAGACAGAAAAAAAAAATGGAGAAGGTTAAGAAGACATGTCAAGGTATCGATGGTAAAAATTTCAACTTCTACGTTGTTGTATTTTCTGAGATACACTCTGTGGAAAATAGGGTTTTTGGCTAGTCCCAAAACTAGTCTCATATAGGTTTTCTGGGTAAAACGATCATAAATTCTTCATCGAGGATCCAAATTCAGTGAGACCAAATGAATTGAATAGAGTATAGTCCATAGTATTTTTTTTATGATTTTCAGATCTAGAAATAAAATATTCCACACGCGGCAGGCTCTACACATTCTCTCTCTAGAATAAGCTTGAATTCAGCAAGGTTTGCAATTTTTTCTATAACTCCTTTTCTAGGATGTTCCAAGCAGTGAAAATTGGAGGAATTGTAGAGAAGATATTGAACAATATTGGGTACAAGTTTCAAACTTTTTTTCATTACAAGTATAGAGTTATGCTTGTTGCAACTTAGGGTTTGTGACTAATCCAAAAACTAGTCTCATGAGACTAAGGTAAAGTTTGATGAAGATGTTATTCTCTTGTTGTTGAAGTTGAGGAAGGTTTGCAAGTATGTGATCACATACACCAGGTATGTTATAGATTTACTGGTATGTTTATATGCATTTTTGTGGGTTACATGTTCATCATGTTATGGTGCATGCTTGAGGAAAGTCTTTGGTATAATGTTGAGGCATTGGCACATGCTTGAGGCATATATTAGGTGCATGGTTGAGGCATATACTTGGTATATGATATTTTTTGTTTGGTACTTTGTTGAGGTACACCATTGATGGTACTTGCTTGATATATCCTATGGTACATGGTGTATGAAAATATTGAGTGATATGGTATATGGTTGAGATACATTGTTGGTACATGGTATGGTATAGGTGTTGATGTGCATTGTTGAGATACATGGTTGATACATGGTATGGTACAAAATTGGTACTTGGTATGGTGTTGATGTACATGGTTGATGGTTGAGGCATATGGTACAGGTTATGGTGCATGGTTGATGCACAGTTTGGAACATGTGTTGGTGCATGGTTGATGCACGGTTTGGTACAGGTATTGGTGGATGGTTGATGAACTTTTTGTGGTACAGGTTGTGGTACACAATTAATTCTTGGTATGGTACATGTTGATGGTTTGGTACATTCTTTGGTACATTGTTGAGACACATATATTGTGATGGTATGTTGGTGATATTGGTACATGCTTTGTAGAGGCATGTGTTGGTGATGTTGGACATCTAGTTGACATGTTTCCTTGGTATATGATCCATGTGAGAGGAAATGTTTGAGTATCGGTGAGATTGACAGATTGAACATGTTGACAGTGATAGTTTGGATATAGTGACAAGTTGATAGGTTACAGGTTGATGTGATAATGGTAGTGACAATGGCAGAGACAATGGAAGTTACATTGGCTACACTTATATTTCAAGGTAGCAAGACAGGGAAAGGAAAGAGGGTTGTAGCCTCATTCCGATTGGAGACAGAGAATCAGGGAGTTGGATCTTCCTTCAGGTTGGAGCTTGAGAATAAGAGGGTTATAGCCTCCTTCTAATTGGATCCAAAGAATTCATAGAGTTGTAGCTTCAGTTAGGTTGGAGCCTAAGAATCAAGGGGTTGTAGCCTCCTTCTGGTTGGAGCAAGAGAATTTAGAGAGTTGTAGCTTCCTTCAGGTTGGAGCTTGTAAATAGGTTTGTGTAGCCTACTTCTAGTTTCATTTGGAGAATTGGGAAGTTGGTGCTTCCAATGAATATATTCTTTGATATATAAGAAATCATTCTGTGGTTTTCTCATGTTTAGTTTTCCATGTAAATTATAGTGTACTGTGTACTTGATGTGATATTGTTTATGTGATGATTCTTATTTTTATATGTTCTTGATATAGTGATGATATATTGATGATATACTGATGATATAATGTTGATTAAGTTGAAGTTTATATATTGTGGATAAAAGTGGTAAAAGTGCTCATACTGATTCACCCCCCCTCTCAGTGTTCCAATAATTGGTATCATAGTTGGTTCCTTTAGGAAATAGTTTAACCACTGGAAGGAAGATCATGGAGATCAAGAAGAGTGCATAAAAATATAATGGAATACCATGGTTTGATGGTCATATTGGTCAGAGCTATGAGATGTGGAATGTCATAATGAAAAAATGTTTAGAGGCACAAGGATATGATGTTTGGAAATCAGTTGTTACAGGATATATTGCTAATAAGAAACTGAAGGATATGGATAAGAAGGAATTGAAAAGAAACAAAAAAATAGAAATGGATTTCATCTTGTAAGGATTACCTGATTCAATAAAAGAGAAAGTGGGAAAATGTTTATCATCTAAAGAACTTTGGGATAAGCTACATGATATATATTTTGAGGAATCTCCCATCACAGAGCTAGAGAGTGCTAAAGAAGATCCAGGTACATAACAAGAAATATGCTCGTCATATCAGACATATTCAGAAGAATAATATTGTAAAGAAGGTATAGTATATATTGAAGCATAATTAATCATTTCTCTAGACGAATTGATGAAAGAAAGAAATAAAAACAAGTCTCTTGAAGAACAATTGGTCAAGAATAATTCTCAAGAAAGTTCCAAAGAAGCCCAACAGGTCATCGTGAAACTAAAAGATCAGTTAGAAGAGGCCTGCAACATTGAAGAAACATACAAAGGTCAGATGGAAGAAAATAAGTGTTTGGAAGCCGAAATAAATGAAGTAGAGAAAAGAGAAAATATTTTGATAGGTCATATTAAGGAAATAACTGAGGACTTAAATCAACTTGAAGCATAATTTGGTCAAGAAGAAAGAAGACTTGAAAAGGAAATCATCTCCTTGAATATCCAACTTGAAGAAGCAAATAAAATAGAAGAAGCCATGAAGAGTCAGATGATGAAGAAAGAAGAAGAGGTTGAGAAGATTGAAGAAGAAGTTGTCACATTGAGAGAAAAAATCATCAAGCTCAACAAGAACGATGAAAATACATAAACATCCACATCATCAGTAGAGAATGTTGAAGAGAAGCACTCCAGGTTTCTAGAAAATAAGAATGAAAAAAAGAGTAAGAGTTATGCAGAAGTACTCAAAGGAAGGAATCACGATCAACTAGAATCAAAGAGATATGATAAAGATACATCTTCAAGAAGACTCTCCACACTCAAGCCACAAAGAATATTCAATCAGAATGAAGGGATCAACAAAAGAGAATATCATGATCATCTAAGGAAAAAATTCAAAAGGACGACACCACAAAGAAGATCATTCACTCTCGGGTATGTAAATTTGTTTTATGGTCATTGTTTTAATGGTACTAACTTTGGACATAAAGTTGCAGATGGTAGGGCTTATGGAAGAAATGTTCAAGCAATAAATGCTTATGTGGCCCCACATACCATTGAATGTTACAAATTCCATAACTATGGACACATAACTTGTGTTTTTAGAAGCATGATGGATACTTATATAAAAGAGAACATTGATATAATATATAAGAAAGTATGGAAAAAAAATAAGAAGAGGTAAAGGAATATCAAATGAATGAAGGACACATAAAATTAATACTCTCAGTATTGCAATAGTAAGAGATAAAGAAAAATCTACAGGAAAAAAGGAAGATGTCATATACAGGAAGGTTGAAGAAGAAATGAGAAATAAGAATAACTGGTGAATAAAGACCACGTCCTAGAGATCGCAAAATTGGCAGTAGTGTGAGAAAGAAAAGAAGAGAAGGTGAATAAATAACAGGCCCAAGAGATTGTACTTTCAATAATTGTAGTGCGAGATCAATCCACAGGAAGAAATGAATAATTCAGAGTTCAAAGAGATGACGAGTCTACAGATGAAGATGAATACTACTCTGCATTAGGCCTTATTCCTCCATTGTTCTGAGTCATTCGGCTCGGAGAATTCTAGTAAATATGAATATTGAACAGGGGGAGTTAGTGCAATAGCTACTACAAATCAGAGAACCACCCTTTGAGTAGTTTGAAGTATTTGTAGAGATAGATTCAGAGCAGTCAGATATCAGAAGTACATAATGACAGATGAGTTAGCATTTTGGACAGTTGAGTAGCAGAATTATGGACAACTTATGATATATGGACAAAGATGGATACTTAGTAGGTATAAAAAAAATTGGTCAAGGAAGATGCATAACAATCTATTTACAATTGGAATCAATGGAATCAATTGGAATCAGTTGGTCCAAAAAGTCAAGCAATAAAAGGAACAACATAATAGGGAAATAGAAACTATCAACAAAAGATAAATCATCAAAAGAAAATCATTGAACAATATGGTCAAGTGAATATGACAAGTGAATGGAATCAAGTAATGGATGCTTTTTATATATTTCAAAGAGTTACAAGAGGAAGCACCAATGGATAATAAGAAACACTAGAAGAGAGGAAAGGAAACATATACAAGTATCCCTACATTGATCTACACGACATCTTGGAGAGAAGGAAAGGGAAGAGAAATCATCAGAGAAAGAGATCTAGAAAGAAAGACCAGAAGCATGTAGACATGGGGAGACATACTGACAGGGGGAGTTAACCTCTTTCCCATGATGTGAAAGGGAGATAAAAATAATAGATTCATGAAGATAGGGGGAGCATCCCCAAGAAGAGATACCCTTTGTCATCGATTTCAAAGGGGGAGTGTGAGAGACATTGATGAGGAGGAATGGTCATAGGGGGAGGATGAGTTTTGGAGCATCAATGTTTCCATCAATTCCAAAGGGTGATATTGTTGGACAGTTGGTTTGGAAAGTTGGTTTTCATTGATGTCAACCCTTAGAGATTGATGTCAAACCTTGAATAAGTCTTGAAGCCCTATATATATGGTTGATATTAATGGTTAGTTAGTTGCCATTGATGGAGTGGTTGATGTCAAAAGATGTGTTGTGTGAAGTCTACATGAAACCCCATAGATGTGGTTAGGGTAACCAAATATTGGTTGAGGAATATGGACATGAAGTAAAATGTAAATGTAGGTAATACACTCATAGATGGATAGTTCTTGTCATGTCCTTTCCGGTGATAGGTGGTATGCCACGTGGTTCTTCATGATTAGGGAAATGTGGCCTTGTGAAGTTGGAAGCCCAAAATATGGGTTAAGAATCCCCTAATTGGTTGCAATATGGGTTAAGAAGCCTCTAATTGGCTGCAAGTCATTAATGAAAGGGTAAAGTGGTTGTAACAAGAAATTTCAAGAAGCCCTAAAGTTAAGGAAAGAGGTTACTTAGAAAAAGTATATATACACCTCAAGAAGTCACTCATAAGTACATTCACACACACATTATATTGAATATATTATTTGTGAGTAAGTGGTTCTTATCTGAGGTAACCAAGGAGATCTGAGGCAAATTTTAGAGGGAAGATGAAGTAAAGAAAGGAAAAATTCCAAGGGAGGATGAAGTCTTGTGATGATGTGTTCTAAGGTATGTTATTTAAATGTCATCTTACCATGTTTTCTATACCTTTTTGTATAGAATGATTCATATAGAGAAAATTGGAGGAGGTTGAGAAGACATGTCAAGGTACATGTGGTAAAAATTTCATCTTCTGGGTCGTTGTATTCTCTGAGATACACTCCGTGGAAAATAGGATTTTTGGCTAGTCCTGAAACTAGTATCAAATAGGTGTTCCGGGTAAAACAGTTATAACTTCGTTATCAAGGATACAAATTCAGTGAGACCAATTGAATTGGATATACTACAATCCATATTATTTTTTGTATTATTTTAAGATCTAGATATCAAATATTCCACGCATGGTCGACTCTACAAGTTATCTCTCTAGAATAATCCATAATTCAACAAGGTTTGCCATTTTTGCTATTACGCCTTTTATAGGATGTTACAAGCACTGAAACTTGCAAGAATTGAAGATAAGATATTGAATAATATGGGGTACAAGTTTCAAACCTTTATTCATTACATATACAAAGTTATTCTTGTTGAAAGTTAGGGTTTCTGACTAATCCAAAAACTAGTCCTATGAGACTAAGGTAAAGTTTGATGAAGATGTTATTCTCTTGTTGCTGAAGTTGAGGAAGGTCTACAGGTATGTGATCACATACACCAGGTCTATTACAGAGTTAAAGGTATGTTTATATGCATGTTTTGAGGGTTACATGTTGATGAGTTTATGGTGCATGCTTGAGGCAAGTCTTTGGTATATTGTTGAGGCATTGACACGGGCTTGAGGTACATATTAGGTGCATGATTGAGGAATATACTTGGTATATGATCTTGGTTGTTTGGTAATTTGTTGAGGTAAACCATTGATGGTAATTTCTTGATATATCCTATGATACATGGTGTATGGCATGATTGGGTGATATGGTATATGGTTGAGATACATTGTTGGTGCATGGTATGGTACAAGTGTTGATGTACACTGTTGATGTACATGGTTGATACATGGTAATGGTATAGGATTGGTACTTGGTATGGTGTTGATGTAAATGGTTGATGGTTGAGGCATATGGTACAGTTTATGGTGCATGTTTGATGCACGGTTTGGAATAGGTATTGGTGCATGGTTGATGCACTTTTGGTACAGGTGTTAGTGCATGGTCGATGCATGATTTAGTATAGGTGTTAGTGCATGGTTGATGCACTTTTTTTTGTACAGGTTGTGGTACACAATTGATGCTTGGTATGGTACATGTTGATGGTTTGGTACATGCTTTGGTACATGGTTGAGATACATTTCTTGTGATGGTATGTTGGTGATCTTGGTACATGCTTGGTAGAGGCATGTGTTGGTGATGTTGGACATCTAGTTGAGAGGTGTAATTTGTATATGATCCATGTGAGAGGATATGGTTGAGTATCAATGACAGTGATAGGTTATGCAATTTGAAAATGACAGGTTGGATACAATGGCAGGTTGACAGGTTACAAGTTGCAGTGACAGTGGCAGATAAAGTGGCAATGAGTATGGTAGTGACAATTGGTCTACAGTTATATTTCAGGGTGATAGTATGGGGAAGGTAAAGGGATTTTTAGCCTCCTTTTGGTTGGAGCTAGAGAATCAGGGAGTTGGATCTTTCTTCAGGTTGGAGCCTGAGAATCAGGAGGTTGTAGCCTCCTTCTAGTTGGAGCCATAGAATTTAGAGAGTTGTATATTCCTTCGGGTTGGAGCCTATAAATATGGGGTTGTAGCCTCCTTCCAGTTGCAGCTGGAGAATTGGGAAGTTGGTGCTTCCAATGAATGTATTCTTTGATATATAAGAAATAATTATGTGGTTTTCTCCCATTTGGGCTTCCACGTAAATTCTGGTGTACTGTGTACATGATGTGATGTTGCTTATGTTTATATGTTCATGATATAATAATGATTTAATGATGATATACTGATGATATATTGATGATATACTGATGATATGCTATTGATTAAGTTGAATTATATATATTGTGGTTAAAAGTTGTAAAACTGCTCATATTGATTCACTGCCCCTCTCAGTTTTCCAACAATGTTTTATGCACAGCCTCATCCCATTAGAGCATGAGTTCGCTATAATTTTCATGTAGTGCTTCATTGTCTGCAATTACTTATACAAACTCCATAGAATTTTATTCTGCGTGCAACGAGATCTTTTGTGTGACACTTGTCACAAAGTTATGTAGCACGTTCAATGGTAACTGTGACAACACTAAGTTAATATGACTTAATGCTTGTGCGTGCTCTTGGATTTATGTCATGGGGAACTCTATCACCCCTGTTGATATCTTCATGATATGGAACTCTATTGATGTTGATGATGGTTGTGACATTGTTTTATTTATTGTTTTCTCTGTTTTTTCTTCTTCTGTCAGTCGTACTGGGGCTATCCTAGTTGAATCCAAAATATGGCGCAATGTAGATATCTATGTATTCACATTCATGTACATTTCCTCTTGTTTATTCGCAACTTGTTGCATTGATTCTTCGGTAACTTATTTCACCTGATATTCAATCTTCTCCAATTCATCTTCAATTAAGGCCTGGATAGATACTTCCTTTGAGGCTTTCCTTTTCTTGTGTTTATGTGCTAATTTAGCATTAGGATGCTCTTTTATATTCTCTCCAGTGTGCGGTGTTGTTTCCTGCACCATTCCCTTTTTCTTTGTATTCCTGTTATTCTTCTTGATCCCTCTCTTGGTGTTGTTTCTCCTTCTACGTTGTCTCCGACACTAGGTTTCTCCAATCTTCTTCCCAGTCATTTACAATTAGACTAACATCCTGTTATGTCAACCTGTAGCTAGTCGACAACCATTGTTGATCTGAATCCCTTTTTGATTGGATGTACATGTGGTGTAGGCCTGATTTGAATCACACGACTTCGTCATATGCTTCAATTGTCTAAGCTAGGATGCATAGGGTGTCCTCAATAAACTGTTGGATTGTCTTCTTATAAATATAGAAATGCCATTGTTGTCCATTTTTCGATTCTTGTGCGCAATATGCCACAAAGAAATATATCTCGTTTCCAAGCATGGTTTTTGTGTACCTTCTAGAAACTGAGTTTCTTTTGGATCCCTCCAAGCAACTAATGCAATAAAAATCAATGACCATGAATAGTGGAAATCAGTACATTTGTCCTACACTTCCCTGCAGTCAATTAAAAACTAATTCAACAAAAATGTCACCCAATTCATATGTACTCTTTCTACACATTTTTCTATTGCTGCTATTACTCTTACTAGTACCTAGTCTCTACGACATTTCCTGAGTAACTTTCAAGGCAACACCTATGTCACAAATATGATGGTATCATCATTAATGCTCATGACATCTAATCCATGCGATCCTATGTGTGTGTCGTATTTTTCCTTCATCCCTTCCGCTAATTATTTCTCTTGAGTTTTATCTATAAACAAAGGTAGTGGGTCTTACCCTACTGACAACAATCCGGTAATCTGTGCGATAAGATGGATTCAATCAACACTGGCCTATCCAACCAGAGGAAACATCTGTGGACACAACCCAACAACAAATTGATGCAGATGTTAATTTATGCGCTTCTGCCAAAGTGTGGGATATCCAACATGTTCAATATGCATGTTCACTGTAGTCCCATTTCCTGCTCCTAAGACTTGACTGTGATTGCGAGTGAATATGGGATGGGTCTTATGCATAGATAGTTTTTTGGTTCTAACTTTCAAAATTTCTTTAGATCTACAAGATCGTGGTCTGAAAACCACAAAATTCCTACTACGCTCAACATGTCTCCCTCAATACTGACCCCAAGTGGGATCATCGGTGCGACGAGGTCATACTTCGTCTCCTTAGGAAGTCTAACAGGATTTTTTTTTGGCTTCCTAGGTGACATATGTTCCCTTGGAAAGTTTAATGGACCTAATGCCTTTTCTCTTGGGGTTTCTTCCTGTATCGGTACTGATGTCTGCTTAGTGTGCGGTTTTTTCATCTGTGATGCGAATGCTCCTATCTTTCGTGGCGCCATGGCTTTTTTCAATTTTTCTTTGTCTGCAACTCACTCATCTCTTTGTTATCTTAGAATTTTCAAATGAATATGACCCTTTCTCATCATCCCTCATCTACTTTTATAGGTTGTTTTCAACTGTTTCATTCTTCTTCGTGCCAAAATTCATAGTCCAATCTGATTTATTCACATTTAATTCTCATCCAGATTTTGCATTAATTTCGTATTTTTCGGTGGATTGTGGTTTAGATATTCCATCCTATCAAAATCTCATCACTGTTTTTCATTTATGTTGATGTGTTTCCACTATCTCGCCGTCATGTTTTCTCTGTAATGTTTTTCCTGTCATATGTGCATATATTTATCCTTGCTCTTTTTGTTCTCACTTCACTTCTCCTTTTTGTGTGCAATTCAATGCTTGTTTATGCGTGTAATTAAATTCTCCTTGTTGCACGCCTTCCTCTTTATTTCTTCATTTCTATGACATTTTCTTCTTCATCTATTATTTTTCTAATTTGACTCTTTGAATCAATGCATGATTCAAAACTTCATGCCTCCTTTCTCTTTAAACCTCTTTTTTTCTAGTATCATACATATACTATAGTACACATACTTCACACTCAGGATATTGCGCAGAAGGATGGTTGTGTTTATACAGTTTTATCTTACTACCGTTGACTAGTCCTTCCATGATTTCCCCATCAAATTTCTCCAACTGAAAAACACCTTCCTATGTCACAAATATTATCACATATAGACCCAACTAGTGGATTTGGAACTTTCCAGGGTG
>ML787276.1:162716-205033 GCA_009831015.1 Picea engelmannii
TTCTTTCTCTCACAATATCCTCTCTCAGAATACAATATTCACAATGATACACAACCACAATACAATTTCCTCATAAAATAGGGTTTCACTCTAGGGGAAAAAACCCTAACATAACTTCTATCGTCATATCTGCGACCTTATAATGAACGGTTCATATTTACTATGAAATTGTAATATACATTTATAAGACAATGTTTCCTTCAGGGGCTTCACCCCCGAACCCCAATTGAGGGCCTGCTTGCCCCCGGATCCCCAGCTAGGGAAATGAGCCCCTTGGACCCCGCAAGAGATCAAGCCCCCCTTGTAACCCCCCGTGTGGAGGAGTGTACAATAATCCACAGTGTACAACCTTCATGGGGTATAAAAACGACTGAAAACAAAGACTCGCCAAGATGGTGTGGTATGATTATGAGATTATTTATAATAAGGTTAAATAAAATGTGGTGGTTGATGTTTTATCCTTTCAACTTGAGGAGGATGGATCCTTCTTTGACTTATCTTTACCTATTACAAGTTGAATGGATAACAAATGAAACTTTAGTTCAACTTATCCAGGGGATTTAGGAAGATCCAAACTCTAATAAAGGGTATACATGGAAACAATATGCATTGAGGAATAAAGAGTGCACTGTTCTGGTAAACAATTCTACTTTAAAAGAAAGGGTCTTAGCTAAATTGCATTCATCACCTATAATACATCACTATGCATTTTATAAAACCTACAAAAGAGATAATAATTCATTCTTTTAGGAAGGAATTAAAACAAACATCCAATATTTTGTAGCAACTTATGACATTGTCCAAAGATACAAGGGTGAGACAATGAAGATGCCAAGTGAATTGTAACTATTAACGATTCCAAACACATGTATGGATGGACATATATATGGATTTTATTGTGGGATTCCCAAGAGTGGGTAATAAATTAGTGATCATGGTGGTAGTTGGCCATCTTTCCAAATATGATCATTACTGTGCCTTATCACACCCATTTACCCCCTCATTTGATCATGTCTTCATAAAGAAAAAATTTCAATTACACGACATGCCCACTTTCATTTTTTTATATCAGGTCCCTACCCTCACCAACACATTTTGGTAGGAGTTGTTTAAAATTCAGAGTACCCAGTTGAACATGAGAACTACATATCATCCCCAAATAGATGGTCAAACCAAAGTGGTCAATAAGTGATTATAAACCTATTTTTCATGCTTTTCTTATGAGAAACCACACCGATAGGAATAAAGGATTCCCCTTGTAGAATGGTGGTAAAATAATACTTATCATAGAGCTACCAAAGTGACACCATATGAAGTTTTTTGTGGCCAAAAACCCTTGTCAGTGACTTCCTATTTACCAAGCACCTCTAATATTTAGGTCATCGATAACGCACTTCAATCTAGAGAAGCCATTCTCCACACACTTGAAGACAATTGGTTATGTTTCAAAATAGAATGAAACAAAAAGTAGACCAACATTTGTCTAGAGGTTCTTTTACAGAAGCGGATCAAGCATTTATTCACCTTCAACCCTATAAACAAACATCACTCAAAGACAAAACACCCTAGAAATTAGCACATGATCTAAGAAGTACTAATCTATTGGAAATATATACATCCTGAAGATAACACATTGGAACTAATAACTTTTCTACAATAATTTCCTCATCTCTGGCCTTGAGGACGAATCTAATTTTTAAGGGGGAGGGCATGTTAGGGTCCTACCCTAACCTCCCTACTTTAGGCTACCTAATAGTTAAAAAATGTATGTATGCATCCATCCTTTTTTAATAAGTCCCATTAAATAGTTGTAGATATTTATTTAATATAAAAGAGTCCACTTTATAAGGCCCAATAGGTAGTTGGTACCTAATAGTGATGGGACCACAAGTAGTTAGGGTTTTTCTATTGAGATTATTTTTAAAGAGATGGGAGGATATGGAATATTTTTTCGTGTGTTGTTGTATTTGGATATTTTCTCAATGAAAGGTTTCCCCACCTTAGGAGGCAAGTGAACATTTCTTTCTTTCTTCTATTTATCATAATACAAGGGAATATTTCACATATTTAATTTTATGTGTCTCTTGTATCTAGTTTTCTACAATTACATTATCTATATACCTAGTTATGTTTCAAGTTTTAGTATTAAGGAATACTATAGTTACCTCACCCTCTCACTGGATACAAGTTGTTTCTCAAATTCAATAGAAAGACTTCAACCTTCATGTCATCTCTTCTCCTCTTGTGGTTCGATTCATGGCTTCCTTGGCTCCCTTCTCCACTTCATTTGTTCAAATCCATTACTCTCATGTCTCTTATATTTCCTTAGGGTGTGCCTCAACTAAAGGGTTCACATTACCGAGGCCCTCTCCAAGTTCTCTCTTGAGCTTACTTAATATCTTTCCCCCTTTCTTTCCTTTAACCTTTTCAACATTCCCTTTATCAAGGAATATAAGGATAACACTATCAACCCATTCCTTATCAATATTTGTTACACTGACTTCAGGATCAAACAAGTCGTTGTTGACCTCGGATCCATCCTCAATATATCAATGGATCATGTCTTCCATGGTCTTGGTGCTACATGTTTCTCTTCTACTCCTTGGACCTCTAGGGTTTCACCAAATATGAGACAGAGCCTCTTAGGGATATTAAATTCTCTTATCCCTTATCCCTAAGACCATGAACACCCATATTTTAGTACTCCCAAGATACTTGGAGTACAACACCCTCTTTATATACCCTTGTTTAGATTCAATGATGGTTGAAAAAAACTCCCAAGTGAGGTCACCAAACTATAGCACAATGGTTAGAGTAAAGCACCATGAAACCACACAATTGGCCCAACCACCACCTCTAGAGAGGAGGGAAGCGGAGTTTCCACTTTCTTGTTGAGGAAAAACAAGATCAAAAGGAGAATGGTGAGAGGAGAGAGGGAAAACCACTAGATTACTTATTAATCCTATCGAATGTTACATAAAATCATGGTTATTTTTGAAGGGTATTTTGATTAAGTCTCCAAGGGTTTTAATACAACTAGGAAAATAAATAAAAACTAGAAAGCAAAGTAGATTTATCTCTTAGTTAAAGTATGTGAACTAGATAATAATGAAAGGAAGTGAAATCAATGTGAAAGTGAAAGAAAGGAGAGATGCCACCTAGGCAATGATGCGTTGAAACACATATTGAATAAAAACTAACAATTGATCCTCCAATAGCCCTTTAAATCTCTAAGACCCTCCTTGTGATGCACCTAGAAAATTGCCTCCAAAATAATTCAATTTATATCACTAAGATCCTCCTTGTGATGTACCTAAAAAACTAGATATATCATGCAAAGAATAAAAATATATTACCAAGTAATGGAAGATCAAGTATGTCCTTAGTTATGACATTTTCTCTCTATAGCCAGTGTGTTGAGAGATCTCTTTGGAAAGAGATTGAAGAATATTGAGAATTCCATGGGAAAAAACCATGATCCAAGCCAACTAAAGAGATACGAGGATAGAACCATACCAAAAGAGAAGAATAAATAGTGAGGGGAAACCATAAGAGGGGTGATGGGGAGACAATTATCCTAGGGATCACGAGATATTGAGAAGAAAAGTGGGGGTCTTGCATCATAAATATAGTAGAGTAATGGATTTGTTTGAAAAAAATATTGGAAATAAAACAATACGAAAATATGGCTACTTATAGTCAAGATAACCACATAGGGGGGTTCAAAAAATATCCATTGACTGAAAATAAAGCTTCTTAACTACTCATTCATGCACTTAACCAATGAATTTTCAACTCTTGAGGCCCATAAGTAGGTTTTTCATTGAGAAGGTGTTATTTGGTTTATAGATCCATAAGAGGCATGTGTTAATGTGTCTTTATAACCCATGGATGATGTTGGTGTGCAGTGGGAAGACCCAAGGTTCAACATGAATTTACCAGCAAAACCCTCAAATACCGACCCTTTTGACATCACTCGCAAGTAGGTGAAGTCTCACCTGAGGCATATATGGGAACATGAGGAACCCGACTTTCACAGTGATGAAGGGATGGGAGGTAGTCCTTATAAACATACTACCTAGCTCTTGTTCAAGATTCCTTATATCATGTGCACAAAAATGTAGTAACAAGTAACATATTCATAATAATGAAACATATATCATATGCCGCAATAAATAGAACATCAAACACATCATAACACATAGACACCATGATTAACGTGGTTCACCCAAGATGGGATACGTCCACACTAGTCGACTTCTTATTATATTATTCAAAACTTCCATTACAAAATATGCACATTGCACTCATACATTATGTCTCATACAAAATGTCCTTGTTGTTCTCCTATTTTCCTATTCATTATCTATCCCTCTATTCCTCTATCTCTTCATCGCTCCTATCTCTTTTGTCACACTTTCCACTTTTCTCACCCCCTCTATGCCAAAATCCTTACATATTTATACAATTACAATGGGGCTTAGCCCATATCGATGGACCCAAAATGCCTAACGGCTTCTAACAATCTTCCTTATTTTGTGCGCACTCATCTCTGCATGCGAAAGTGTGCTAACTATCTTTCCTTATTTTTTTCACGTTGATGTTGCTTTGTTCATGCGGGTTTCTCCTGCATAGTTCCCAAAAACAGTCCCCAAAATATTGTCCCAATAGGCTCCCAACAGTCACATGTGGCTTGTCCCAAGCCACTCAGTCCTTCCGCTACGCTTTTTGGCACATCGCAACGAACTTCTAAAAATTTTCCTTCGCGGTTGCGACCTTCTCTCTTACATCTGCTTCTTGCACCAAAATACTCTCTATTTTATGTGCAGTAATGGGGTCTTCAATTTCTCTGTGTTGTCTTTCACTGCTTACTTTACTATGCCTTGTGCAACCACAAGTTCTTCTGTCACTCAAAATACTCCCTCATGCGTTGTCTCAAGATTCTATGAAAGAGTCTATTGTTTATCTCTTATTCGATTTATCTCAAGGTACAACTCCCTATTCTCAACTGTTGCAACCATTCATATTGTTGTTGGAAAAGTGCTTATTTTTTCTTTGAAATTCTACGCCTTCTCCCATGTAGCCTATAATCTATGTTATATTGCTTGTAACTCTTCATCCTCCAACAATTGAGTCCACACTTGTGTGCTCTCTTGATATAACTTTGTGCATTCCTCATCCAAACTCCTAATACCCTCCAGTGTTGTCATGGTTGTCTTCTCACATTGCTTTGTTTCTTCTGGTGGGGTACTTGGCATTGTGCGAGCTTCCAAATTGACTATATTTTTGTGGAAGCTCTGAATGTATTTTCTTATCTTTACCAGTTTCTCTTATAAGGGAGTATCCACTTACATTGGTACCTCTGGGATTTTCCTGTATACCTCCTACACTTCCTGTTGCAACCTTGTTGTTGTTGGACAGTTGGCTTTCATTGATGTCAACCCTTGGATATTGATGTCAACCATGGAAGAAGTTCGTAAGCCCTGGAGATATGGTTGATATTGATGGTGAGTTAGTTGTCATTTATGGGGTGTTTGATGTCAGCAGATGTGTTGGGTGCATTTGATGAAGTCTACATGAAGCCTTAGAGGTGTAGTTATGGTACTCAAATATTGGTTGAGGAATATGGAAATGAAGGACAATGTAAATGTAGGTAAGACACTCATATATGGATATTTCTTTTCATGTCATTTCTGGTGATAGGTGGTACACCACATGGTTTCTCACGGTTAGGGAGATATGGCCTTGTGAACTTGGAATCCCAAAAGATAGGTTAATAAGCCCCTAATTGACTACAATATGGGTTAAGAATCCCTTAATTTGTTGCAAGTCATTAATGAAAAGGTAAAGTGGTTGTAACAATAAAGTTCAAGAAGCCCTAAAGTTAAGGAAAGAGGTTACTTAGAAAAATTATATATACACCTCAAGAAGTCACACATAAGTACATTCACACACACATTCTACTGAATATATTATTTATGAGTAAGTGATTATTATCTGAGTTAACCAAGGATATCTAAGGTGAATTTTAGAGGGATGATGAAGTAAAGAAGGACAAAATTCAAGGGAGGATGAAGTCTTGTGATGATGTTTTCTAAGTTATGTTATTTAAAGGTCATATTACCATGTTCGCTATAACGTTTTATCTAGAATGATTCAGACAGAAAAAAAAAATGGAGAAGGTTAAGAAGACATGTCAAGGTATCGATGGTAAAAATTTCAACTTCTACGTTGTTGTATTTTCTGAGATACACTCTGTGGAAAATAGGGTTTTTGGCTAGTCCCAAAACTAGTCTCATATAGGTTTTCTGGGTAAAACGATCATAAATTCTTCATCGAGGATCCAAATTCAGTGAGACCAAATGAATTGAATAGAGTATAGTCCATAGTATTTTTTTTATGATTTTCAGATCTAGAAATAAAATATTCCACACGCGGCAGGCTCTACACATTCTCTCTCTAGAATAAGCTTGAATTCAGCAAGGTTTGCAATTTTTTCTATAACTCCTTTTCTAGGATGTTCCAAGCAGTGAAAATTGGAGGAATTGTAGAGAAGATATTGAACAATATTGGGTACAAGTTTCAAACTTTTTTTCATTACAAGTATAGAGTTATGCTTGTTGCAACTTAGGGTTTGTGACTAATCCAAAAACTAGTCTCATGAGACTAAGGTAAAGTTTGATGAAGATGTTATTCTCTTGTTGTTGAAGTTGAGGAAGGTTTGCAAGTATGTGATCACATACACCAGGTATGTTATAGATTTACTGGTATGTTTATATGCATTTTTGTGGGTTACATGTTCATCATGTTATGGTGCATGCTTGAGGAAAGTCTTTGGTATAATGTTGAGGCATTGGCACATGCTTGAGGCATATATTAGGTGCATGGTTGAGGCATATACTTGGTATATGATATTTTTTGTTTGGTACTTTGTTGAGGTACACCATTGATGGTACTTGCTTGATATATCCTATGGTACATGGTGTATGAAAATATTGAGTGATATGGTATATGGTTGAGATACATTGTTGGTACATGGTATGGTATAGGTGTTGATGTGCATTGTTGAGATACATGGTTGATACATGGTATGGTACAAAATTGGTACTTGGTATGGTGTTGATGTACATGGTTGATGGTTGAGGCATATGGTACAGGTTATGGTGCATGGTTGATGCACAGTTTGGAACATGTGTTGGTGCATGGTTGATGCACGGTTTGGTACAGGTATTGGTGGATGGTTGATGAACTTTTTGTGGTACAGGTTGTGGTACACAATTAATTCTTGGTATGGTACATGTTGATGGTTTGGTACATTCTTTGGTACATTGTTGAGACACATATATTGTGATGGTATGTTGGTGATATTGGTACATGCTTTGTAGAGGCATGTGTTGGTGATGTTGGACATCTAGTTGACATGTTTCCTTGGTATATGATCCATGTGAGAGGAAATGTTTGAGTATCGGTGAGATTGACAGATTGAACATGTTGACAGTGATAGTTTGGATATAGTGACAAGTTGATAGGTTACAGGTTGATGTGATAATGGTAGTGACAATGGCAGAGACAATGGAAGTTACATTGGCTACACTTATATTTCAAGGTAGCAAGACAGGGAAAGGAAAGAGGGTTGTAGCCTCATTCCGATTGGAGACAGAGAATCAGGGAGTTGGATCTTCCTTCAGGTTGGAGCTTGAGAATAAGAGGGTTATAGCCTCCTTCTAATTGGATCCAAAGAATTCATAGAGTTGTAGCTTCAGTTAGGTTGGAGCCTAAGAATCAAGGGGTTGTAGCCTCCTTCTGGTTGGAGCAAGAGAATTTAGAGAGTTGTAGCTTCCTTCAGGTTGGAGCTTGTAAATAGGTTTGTGTAGCCTACTTCTAGTTTCATTTGGAGAATTGGGAAGTTGGTGCTTCCAATGAATATATTCTTTGATATATAAGAAATCATTCTGTGGTTTTCTCATGTTTAGTTTTCCATGTAAATTATAGTGTACTGTGTACTTGATGTGATATTGTTTATGTGATGATTCTTATTTTTATATGTTCTTGATATAGTGATGATATATTGATGATATACTGATGATATAATGTTGATTAAGTTGAAGTTTATATATTGTGGATAAAAGTGGTAAAAGTGCTCATACTGATTCACCCCCCCTCTCAGTGTTCCAATAATTGGTATCATAGTTGGTTCCTTTAGGAAATAGTTTAACCACTGGAAGGAAGATCATGGAGATCAAGAAGAGTGCATAAAAATATAATGGAATACCATGGTTTGATGGTCATATTGGTCAGAGCTATGAGATGTGGAATGTCATAATGAAAAAATGTTTAGAGGCACAAGGATATGATGTTTGGAAATCAGTTGTTACAGGATATATTGCTAATAAGAAACTGAAGGATATGGATAAGAAGGAATTGAAAAGAAACAAAAAAATAGAAATGGATTTCATCTTGTAAGGATTACCTGATTCAATAAAAGAGAAAGTGGGAAAATGTTTATCATCTAAAGAACTTTGGGATAAGCTACATGATATATATTTTGAGGAATCTCCCATCACAGAGCTAGAGAGTGCTAAAGAAGATCCAGGTACATAACAAGAAATATGCTCGTCATATCAGACATATTCAGAAGAATAATATTGTAAAGAAGGTATAGTATATATTGAAGCATAATTAATCATTTCTCTAGACGAATTGATGAAAGAAAGAAATAAAAACAAGTCTCTTGAAGAACAATTGGTCAAGAATAATTCTCAAGAAAGTTCCAAAGAAGCCCAACAGGTCATCGTGAAACTAAAAGATCAGTTAGAAGAGGCCTGCAACATTGAAGAAACATACAAAGGTCAGATGGAAGAAAATAAGTGTTTGGAAGCCGAAATAAATGAAGTAGAGAAAAGAGAAAATATTTTGATAGGTCATATTAAGGAAATAACTGAGGACTTAAATCAACTTGAAGCATAATTTGGTCAAGAAGAAAGAAGACTTGAAAAGGAAATCATCTCCTTGAATATCCAACTTGAAGAAGCAAATAAAATAGAAGAAGCCATGAAGAGTCAGATGATGAAGAAAGAAGAAGAGGTTGAGAAGATTGAAGAAGAAGTTGTCACATTGAGAGAAAAAATCATCAAGCTCAACAAGAACGATGAAAATACATAAACATCCACATCATCAGTAGAGAATGTTGAAGAGAAGCACTCCAGGTTTCTAGAAAATAAGAATGAAAAAAAGAGTAAGAGTTATGCAGAAGTACTCAAAGGAAGGAATCACGATCAACTAGAATCAAAGAGATATGATAAAGATACATCTTCAAGAAGACTCTCCACACTCAAGCCACAAAGAATATTCAATCAGAATGAAGGGATCAACAAAAGAGAATATCATGATCATCTAAGGAAAAAATTCAAAAGGACGACACCACAAAGAAGATCATTCACTCTCGGGTATGTAAATTTGTTTTATGGTCATTGTTTTAATGGTACTAACTTTGGACATAAAGTTGCAGATGGTAGGGCTTATGGAAGAAATGTTCAAGCAATAAATGCTTATGTGGCCCCACATACCATTGAATGTTACAAATTCCATAACTATGGACACATAACTTGTGTTTTTAGAAGCATGATGGATACTTATATAAAAGAGAACATTGATATAATATATAAGAAAGTATGGAAAAAAAATAAGAAGAGGTAAAGGAATATCAAATGAATGAAGGACACATAAAATTAATACTCTCAGTATTGCAATAGTAAGAGATAAAGAAAAATCTACAGGAAAAAAGGAAGATGTCATATACAGGAAGGTTGAAGAAGAAATGAGAAATAAGAATAACTGGTGAATAAAGACCACGTCCTAGAGATCGCAAAATTGGCAGTAGTGTGAGAAAGAAAAGAAGAGAAGGTGAATAAATAACAGGCCCAAGAGATTGTACTTTCAATAATTGTAGTGCGAGATCAATCCACAGGAAGAAATGAATAATTCAGAGTTCAAAGAGATGACGAGTCTACAGATGAAGATGAATACTACTCTGCATTAGGCCTTATTCCTCCATTGTTCTGAGTCATTCGGCTCGGAGAATTCTAGTAAATATGAATATTGAACAGGGGGAGTTAGTGCAATAGCTACTACAAATCAGAGAACCACCCTTTGAGTAGTTTGAAGTATTTGTAGAGATAGATTCAGAGCAGTCAGATATCAGAAGTACATAATGACAGATGAGTTAGCATTTTGGACAGTTGAGTAGCAGAATTATGGACAACTTATGATATATGGACAAAGATGGATACTTAGTAGGTATAAAAAAAATTGGTCAAGGAAGATGCATAACAATCTATTTACAATTGGAATCAATGGAATCAATTGGAATCAGTTGGTCCAAAAAGTCAAGCAATAAAAGGAACAACATAATAGGGAAATAGAAACTATCAACAAAAGATAAATCATCAAAAGAAAATCATTGAACAATATGGTCAAGTGAATATGACAAGTGAATGGAATCAAGTAATGGATGCTTTTTATATATTTCAAAGAGTTACAAGAGGAAGCACCAATGGATAATAAGAAACACTAGAAGAGAGGAAAGGAAACATATACAAGTATCCCTACATTGATCTACACGACATCTTGGAGAGAAGGAAAGGGAAGAGAAATCATCAGAGAAAGAGATCTAGAAAGAAAGACCAGAAGCATGTAGACATGGGGAGACATACTGACAGGGGGAGTTAACCTCTTTCCCATGATGTGAAAGGGAGATAAAAATAATAGATTCATGAAGATAGGGGGAGCATCCCCAAGAAGAGATACCCTTTGTCATCGATTTCAAAGGGGGAGTGTGAGAGACATTGATGAGGAGGAATGGTCATAGGGGGAGGATGAGTTTTGGAGCATCAATGTTTCCATCAATTCCAAAGGGTGATATTGTTGGACAGTTGGTTTGGAAAGTTGGTTTTCATTGATGTCAACCCTTAGAGATTGATGTCAAACCTTGAATAAGTCTTGAAGCCCTATATATATGGTTGATATTAATGGTTAGTTAGTTGCCATTGATGGAGTGGTTGATGTCAAAAGATGTGTTGTGTGAAGTCTACATGAAACCCCATAGATGTGGTTAGGGTAACCAAATATTGGTTGAGGAATATGGACATGAAGTAAAATGTAAATGTAGGTAATACACTCATAGATGGATAGTTCTTGTCATGTCCTTTCCGGTGATAGGTGGTATGCCACGTGGTTCTTCATGATTAGGGAAATGTGGCCTTGTGAAGTTGGAAGCCCAAAATATGGGTTAAGAATCCCCTAATTGGTTGCAATATGGGTTAAGAAGCCTCTAATTGGCTGCAAGTCATTAATGAAAGGGTAAAGTGGTTGTAACAAGAAATTTCAAGAAGCCCTAAAGTTAAGGAAAGAGGTTACTTAGAAAAAGTATATATACACCTCAAGAAGTCACTCATAAGTACATTCACACACACATTATATTGAATATATTATTTGTGAGTAAGTGGTTCTTATCTGAGGTAACCAAGGAGATCTGAGGCAAATTTTAGAGGGAAGATGAAGTAAAGAAAGGAAAAATTCCAAGGGAGGATGAAGTCTTGTGATGATGTGTTCTAAGGTATGTTATTTAAATGTCATCTTACCATGTTTTCTATACCTTTTTGTATAGAATGATTCATATAGAGAAAATTGGAGGAGGTTGAGAAGACATGTCAAGGTACATGTGGTAAAAATTTCATCTTCTGGGTCGTTGTATTCTCTGAGATACACTCCGTGGAAAATAGGATTTTTGGCTAGTCCTGAAACTAGTATCAAATAGGTGTTCCGGGTAAAACAGTTATAACTTCGTTATCAAGGATACAAATTCAGTGAGACCAATTGAATTGGATATACTACAATCCATATTATTTTTTGTATTATTTTAAGATCTAGATATCAAATATTCCACGCATGGTCGACTCTACAAGTTATCTCTCTAGAATAATCCATAATTCAACAAGGTTTGCCATTTTTGCTATTACGCCTTTTATAGGATGTTACAAGCACTGAAACTTGCAAGAATTGAAGATAAGATATTGAATAATATGGGGTACAAGTTTCAAACCTTTATTCATTACATATACAAAGTTATTCTTGTTGAAAGTTAGGGTTTCTGACTAATCCAAAAACTAGTCCTATGAGACTAAGGTAAAGTTTGATGAAGATGTTATTCTCTTGTTGCTGAAGTTGAGGAAGGTCTACAGGTATGTGATCACATACACCAGGTCTATTACAGAGTTAAAGGTATGTTTATATGCATGTTTTGAGGGTTACATGTTGATGAGTTTATGGTGCATGCTTGAGGCAAGTCTTTGGTATATTGTTGAGGCATTGACACGGGCTTGAGGTACATATTAGGTGCATGATTGAGGAATATACTTGGTATATGATCTTGGTTGTTTGGTAATTTGTTGAGGTAAACCATTGATGGTAATTTCTTGATATATCCTATGATACATGGTGTATGGCATGATTGGGTGATATGGTATATGGTTGAGATACATTGTTGGTGCATGGTATGGTACAAGTGTTGATGTACACTGTTGATGTACATGGTTGATACATGGTAATGGTATAGGATTGGTACTTGGTATGGTGTTGATGTAAATGGTTGATGGTTGAGGCATATGGTACAGTTTATGGTGCATGTTTGATGCACGGTTTGGAATAGGTATTGGTGCATGGTTGATGCACTTTTGGTACAGGTGTTAGTGCATGGTCGATGCATGATTTAGTATAGGTGTTAGTGCATGGTTGATGCACTTTTTTTTGTACAGGTTGTGGTACACAATTGATGCTTGGTATGGTACATGTTGATGGTTTGGTACATGCTTTGGTACATGGTTGAGATACATTTCTTGTGATGGTATGTTGGTGATCTTGGTACATGCTTGGTAGAGGCATGTGTTGGTGATGTTGGACATCTAGTTGAGAGGTGTAATTTGTATATGATCCATGTGAGAGGATATGGTTGAGTATCAATGACAGTGATAGGTTATGCAATTTGAAAATGACAGGTTGGATACAATGGCAGGTTGACAGGTTACAAGTTGCAGTGACAGTGGCAGATAAAGTGGCAATGAGTATGGTAGTGACAATTGGTCTACAGTTATATTTCAGGGTGATAGTATGGGGAAGGTAAAGGGATTTTTAGCCTCCTTTTGGTTGGAGCTAGAGAATCAGGGAGTTGGATCTTTCTTCAGGTTGGAGCCTGAGAATCAGGAGGTTGTAGCCTCCTTCTAGTTGGAGCCATAGAATTTAGAGAGTTGTATATTCCTTCGGGTTGGAGCCTATAAATATGGGGTTGTAGCCTCCTTCCAGTTGCAGCTGGAGAATTGGGAAGTTGGTGCTTCCAATGAATGTATTCTTTGATATATAAGAAATAATTATGTGGTTTTCTCCCATTTGGGCTTCCACGTAAATTCTGGTGTACTGTGTACATGATGTGATGTTGCTTATGTTTATATGTTCATGATATAATAATGATTTAATGATGATATACTGATGATATATTGATGATATACTGATGATATGCTATTGATTAAGTTGAATTATATATATTGTGGTTAAAAGTTGTAAAACTGCTCATATTGATTCACTGCCCCTCTCAGTTTTCCAACAATGTTTTATGCACAGCCTCATCCCATTAGAGCATGAGTTCGCTATAATTTTCATGTAGTGCTTCATTGTCTGCAATTACTTATACAAACTCCATAGAATTTTATTCTGCGTGCAACGAGATCTTTTGTGTGACACTTGTCACAAAGTTATGTAGCACGTTCAATGGTAACTGTGACAACACTAAGTTAATATGACTTAATGCTTGTGCGTGCTCTTGGATTTATGTCATGGGGAACTCTATCACCCCTGTTGATATCTTCATGATATGGAACTCTATTGATGTTGATGATGGTTGTGACATTGTTTTATTTATTGTTTTCTCTGTTTTTTCTTCTTCTGTCAGTCGTACTGGGGCTATCCTAGTTGAATCCAAAATATGGCGCAATGTAGATATCTATGTATTCACATTCATGTACATTTCCTCTTGTTTATTCGCAACTTGTTGCATTGATTCTTCGGTAACTTATTTCACCTGATATTCAATCTTCTCCAATTCATCTTCAATTAAGGCCTGGATAGATACTTCCTTTGAGGCTTTCCTTTTCTTGTGTTTATGTGCTAATTTAGCATTAGGATGCTCTTTTATATTCTCTCCAGTGTGCGGTGTTGTTTCCTGCACCATTCCCTTTTTCTTTGTATTCCTGTTATTCTTCTTGATCCCTCTCTTGGTGTTGTTTCTCCTTCTACGTTGTCTCCGACACTAGGTTTCTCCAATCTTCTTCCCAGTCATTTACAATTAGACTAACATCCTGTTATGTCAACCTGTAGCTAGTCGACAACCATTGTTGATCTGAATCCCTTTTTGATTGGATGTACATGTGGTGTAGGCCTGATTTGAATCACACGACTTCGTCATATGCTTCAATTGTCTAAGCTAGGATGCATAGGGTGTCCTCAATAAACTGTTGGATTGTCTTCTTATAAATATAGAAATGCCATTGTTGTCCATTTTTCGATTCTTGTGCGCAATATGCCACAAAGAAATATATCTCGTTTCCAAGCATGGTTTTTGTGTACCTTCTAGAAACTGAGTTTCTTTTGGATCCCTCCAAGCAACTAATGCAATAAAAATCAATGACCATGAATAGTGGAAATCAGTACATTTGTCCTACACTTCCCTGCAGTCAATTAAAAACTAATTCAACAAAAATGTCACCCAATTCATATGTACTCTTTCTACACATTTTTCTATTGCTGCTATTACTCTTACTAGTACCTAGTCTCTACGACATTTCCTGAGTAACTTTCAAGGCAACACCTATGTCACAAATATGATGGTATCATCATTAATGCTCATGACATCTAATCCATGCGATCCTATGTGTGTGTCGTATTTTTCCTTCATCCCTTCCGCTAATTATTTCTCTTGAGTTTTATCTATAAACAAAGGTAGTGGGTCTTACCCTACTGACAACAATCCGGTAATCTGTGCGATAAGATGGATTCAATCAACACTGGCCTATCCAACCAGAGGAAACATCTGTGGACACAACCCAACAACAAATTGATGCAGATGTTAATTTATGCGCTTCTGCCAAAGTGTGGGATATCCAACATGTTCAATATGCATGTTCACTGTAGTCCCATTTCCTGCTCCTAAGACTTGACTGTGATTGCGAGTGAATATGGGATGGGTCTTATGCATAGATAGTTTTTTGGTTCTAACTTTCAAAATTTCTTTAGATCTACAAGATCGTGGTCTGAAAACCACAAAATTCCTACTACGCTCAACATGTCTCCCTCAATACTGACCCCAAGTGGGATCATCGGTGCGACGAGGTCATACTTCGTCTCCTTAGGAAGTCTAACAGGATTTTTTTTTGGCTTCCTAGGTGACATATGTTCCCTTGGAAAGTTTAATGGACCTAATGCCTTTTCTCTTGGGGTTTCTTCCTGTATCGGTACTGATGTCTGCTTAGTGTGCGGTTTTTTCATCTGTGATGCGAATGCTCCTATCTTTCGTGGCGCCATGGCTTTTTTCAATTTTTCTTTGTCTGCAACTCACTCATCTCTTTGTTATCTTAGAATTTTCAAATGAATATGACCCTTTCTCATCATCCCTCATCTACTTTTATAGGTTGTTTTCAACTGTTTCATTCTTCTTCGTGCCAAAATTCATAGTCCAATCTGATTTATTCACATTTAATTCTCATCCAGATTTTGCATTAATTTCGTATTTTTCGGTGGATTGTGGTTTAGATATTCCATCCTATCAAAATCTCATCACTGTTTTTCATTTATGTTGATGTGTTTCCACTATCTCGCCGTCATGTTTTCTCTGTAATGTTTTTCCTGTCATATGTGCATATATTTATCCTTGCTCTTTTTGTTCTCACTTCACTTCTCCTTTTTGTGTGCAATTCAATGCTTGTTTATGCGTGTAATTAAATTCTCCTTGTTGCACGCCTTCCTCTTTATTTCTTCATTTCTATGACATTTTCTTCTTCATCTATTATTTTTCTAATTTGACTCTTTGAATCAATGCATGATTCAAAACTTCATGCCTCCTTTCTCTTTAAACCTCTTTTTTTCTAGTATCATACATATACTATAGTACACATACTTCACACTCAGGATATTGCGCAGAAGGATGGTTGTGTTTATACAGTTTTATCTTACTACCGTTGACTAGTCCTTCCATGATTTCCCCATCAAATTTCTCCAACTGAAAAACACCTTCCTATGTCACAAATATTATCACATATAGACCCAACTAGTGGATTTGGAACTTTCCAGGGTGTTGCAAAAATTTGTTGTCATAGAGAAAAGCTAGGTCTTCCATTTGGAACTTATTTTGTTTAATATGTATTTCATGCCATGCCTTTTCACACACTTTCTGAACCTGCTGATGAAATCCTGTGATGAAGCGGTCTTCCTCCAATTCCACTATCTCGTACAGTCTTTTCTCTACTATGCTAGAATCCGTGAGCTTTGTCAGTGCGACAATGCACAGACTCAACACAATAAATTCCATGGGAATAAATTCTTCCTGGCCATATACTAATTAGAATGGTGTTTGTCCTATAAAATTCTTACATGTGGTATGATATTCCCATAGTATTGCAGGAATCCTCAGGTCCCAGTCATCTCAATTTACATTACATATCTTCGCCAGTGCATGCTCTAGGATCTTGTTAAACACTTCCATTGTTTTGTTCGCCTAAGGATGATAAGGTGTTCTCTTCTAGTGATGAATATGAAATTATTCTGTCAAAGAAGCAATCATTTTATTCAAAAAATGGGTCCCCTGATCACTCATAAGGATTTTCATACATCCAAACCTCGTAACAACATTCTCAAATAGAAACCATGTAGCAGTCTCCAAGCTACAATATATAACAAGTTCTTCTTTATCCCATAGGGTCAAGTAATTTTTCGCAGTGATTATATATCTTGCACCTGACCTTTTAATTGGTGGGTTGATCGGTCCAATGAAACCAATTTCCCATTTATCAAAATCCTGCAATGTAACTTGCGGTATCAAAGGAATATCGTCTCTTTTGGATGGCTTCCCAACTCACTAATAGACATCACATGTCTGACAAAACTTCTTAGCATCCTTATGAAGGGTGGGTCACCAAAGTCCCATGCATAAAATATTTTGATCCATCGCTTTCCATGCATAGTGGCCTCTCGTAATTCTTTCATGTTCCTTCGATAATATCATAGGCCTCTCGTGCTCCAATACACACAACCGAAGAATACCATTTGCACCTAACTTATACAAATTCCCCACTATGAGTTGATAATATGATACCTTTACTACTTATTGTTTCTTCTGCGCAATTGTAAATTTGGGTGGGCCTACTCTTGTGCTCAAGAAATGGACAATATTTGCAAAGTAATAATTGACTATCTCTACTACAAACAAGTTCACATCTGGTAGACTATCATCCACATTTCCTGCATTTTCCCCCATTAATAGGTGTGATAAATGATCAGGTCCTATATTTAATTTTCCTCATTTCACAATCAATTCAAAATCATACTCCTAAAATAATAACATCCATCTGCATATTCCCCCCCCCAACACTAGCTTATTGACTAAGTATCATAGCGCATAATATTCTATATACATATTAAAGTGTGATCCCAACAGATAATTCCTAAACTTCTTTAGTGCATACACCGTTTCCAGTCCTTCATGCTCTGTAGTAGTGTAATTATGTTTAGTAGTCGACAACTTTCTAAAGGAAAATGCAATGTGATGATCTAAACATCCTTCCCTTGGCTGATCTAGAACCGCGCCTAACGCTATAGATGATGCATCTATGTGGACATGTAATTCCTTCTTCCAATATGGAAATACTAAAATTAGCGCAGTAACCTGTTTCTTCTTCAAGATATCCAAACTTTTCTAACATTCCTCATTCCATTGAAACATTACCTCCTTATTCTACAAATTTTCCATCAGGGTTGTGATCTGCATGTATCCCCTAATAAATTTTTTGTAGTACCCCGTATGACCCAATGTTGCTCCTAGTTGTCACACTAAAGTAGGTGGTGGCATTTCAACAATAAAAACAATCTTCATAGGATCAACCAAAAGTCCTTGTTTACATACTATATGACCCAAAAAAATACCAAATGGTGCACACAAAAAATACACTTCTTCAAGTTCAAGGAAAACTGGAACTGTCTACATCTGTCCAACATCAAGCGTAGAATTTCAATATGGTCCTTCAACAAACTGAACATTGTCCAATCATCCAAGTATATTTATAGGAATTTATGAATAAATTCTTTAAAAGCCATGAAAAAACTCAGGCAAATACTACTAGTGTATTTTTCAATCCAAAATGCATTACTTTATATTGATAATATCCCCATTCCGTCGCAAATATTGTCTTATTCCTATCCTCCTGCGCAATATTAATCTAGTGATACCCAGAGAATCCATCATTAAATGAGTAAGCTTCATGTCCTCATACATTCTCCAAAACATCATTTGTAAAAGGGGTAGGAAACGGGTCATGTAAGTAAGCATCACTCAATTTCCGCAAATCCACACAAATTATGATTCCACCCATTTTCTTGTCCTGAATCACCATTGAACTGATCCATTATGAATCTGCGACAATTTCAATAATCCCAGCTTCCAACATCCTATCTATTTCTACTTTCACTTTCTACTTTCACTTTCTACTTATATACTGGCTTCAATCTATATGATCTTTGCTTCAATGACTTGGAATCCAACTTCAAAGGGATCCTCATCTCCCCTAGCTCCCCATCAATCCCTTTCACTTATGAAAATGTAGTTGGGAAAAGGTCCTGGTATTCGCGAAGTAGATCAAAAATATTCTCAACAGTTTCTTCCTTCCAGTAATCTCCAATGTGTGTGAACTTAGGGTTATCCTTCATACCAATATTCACCTTGTGTGTTTTCAATGAATTTACATACTCGACAGATTCAAGCTCAGGACCCTCTACTACGCACTCTCCTTTGTTTCTAACACTTGAAAATTTCTCGGGTCCTTGTCCTCCTGGTCTTCTCCAACAGCGTTATAGCATTCCAAAAACTCTTTAACAGTCATAGAAGATCTGGTTACACTACATAAGGGTATTGGTCCTGTCGAGTCTTCTGATGTAAATATATTGTTTTTAATAATCTGTAGAGTTGTGGTGACTGAAGGGCAATCATCTTCAAAATTGAAAGTTACCTTGAAGTTTCGAGTCAAATATTCCTAATCTATTGTTCCTTTGCATACTTCCAGTTTTATATACAAGTTCTTCGGGATCACATCCGGCCTGTGTACAAACAAGTGCATTGATTCTTTCTTAGGTACTGAGCTACATGTCATAGTGCATTGTGTCAGATGATCTATAGGACTACTCAATCTAGTATACTTCTACGTAGTAGTTTCTGTTTCTGTTTCGAACCTGACCTATAACAACCTTCGACATTGATGCCAATTATCTATTCTATCCTTCTGTGCATCCCACCACCTTGCAGGAGTCGCTTTCATCATGCAATTTAAAGCTAGCAATATTTGTTGTTTGGATATATGCAATTCAAATTATTTTACAAAGGAATCTATATATGTTAGTCCTTCATACTTCGAGGGATCACGTACCTCAACTCCAATCCAATGCAAGGTGCAAGGTGATACAAGCATATCTCCTTGTAGATACTTCATGTAACCTTTGTTGTCAATGTTCCATGGATTCTTTTGAATCCGATGCGCAAGAACTGATACTTCTCCAACTAAGCATACCCTTAGCAATAGGATTAACATAGTCATCCATCCATGTGGTCACATTGTAAAGTTTATCGAGTTCTTTTCCCCTTGATGGTTCCACATATTGTCTTCCTTCTGTGTGATCCAATGGCGCAGTAACTCTCAAGTCTCCTACTTCAAAGATAATTTGTCTCTTTTTCAGATCAATAATGGTTTTTTTAATCAAAATACTAATCGAGTCTAAGTAATGTTGGGTAAGGTTTACTACTATCCACTATCTCAATTAATTCAAAATCAATTGTGCTGCACACTCCATCGATATTAACATCCACCCATGCCAATATTCCAATTGGAACAATCTTGTGCTGATTTGCTAGCCTCAACTGAATAGGTGACCAGATCAACCTTGGTTTTCCCATTTTCTCCCATGTTTTCTTCGGAAGGATGTTCACATCAGATCCTAGATCCAAGATGATATTATTCATATCATAGTCCCTTATCTGCGCATTAAGTTAGAATTACCTATTCATCCTTTTATTGCGTTGTACCTAGTTATATTTTCACTATGCAACAAGTGCTTCTTTATCTTGTGTGCACTGGTCGATCATCCTGCATAATACGATTAATGTAGTTTAATCCTTTATTAGTTATAAACAACTCTTTAATAAACTCTTAAGATTACTTTCCTTCTCAACTAGCCTTTCTGTAATCAAGTGGTCATAGGCTGGATGCATGTCATACATAGGTGGCACAGTCGATGTTCCCCATTTTGTTTCTATAAAATCCTTCCTTTCTTGCTTATATGTGTGTCTCTCTTTCAAGGGGTCAAACGTCGGAGGAGGTTCTACTGCTTTCTTGACCCACTCGTCGGTATGATTTCCTTGTTATGTTGCATCAACTCCTGTTCTTGCTCCTCTATGCGTGATTGTTTCTACCCTTGGTCGATCGTCACGCTCTTCCATTGTTATCATATACACATTCTGGTTCCTTTTCGCCTACCACTTCATGATCAACTGTAGATAGTATTTCATTGCATGATCCAATCGTCTACAATATGTGCATATCGTACAAGGATTCTGACAATTATGAACCAAATACCTACGATGGTTACAATCATAACAGATAATTGGTCCTCTTCCTCTGTCGAATCCTCCTCTTCCCCAACCTATGAATCCTCCTTTTCGTCCTTGATTTAATCCCCTTGGAGTATTATATTGCGGTACCCCTCCTTTCGATCTGTCTTCCCCTTGAATTTTGTATGCACCCGAAAGGCGTTCTCTTATTAGATCGAGTGCATGCTAGTTATGTTTTCCATGTCCCACGAAATTACAAAAATTACAAAATAAGATTATGGAAGTGTTGTGATACTTCTGCATCAACGGACAGGTGGTTGGGTGATGACCCATCATTCTACATATCTCACACCATACCCCTCCTCTCATGGCCAAGGGATTCAGATCTCCTGTAGGCAATTAATATGCAAAGGCTGGACATTTCTTCTTATGATGTCCTTCCTTTTTGCATGTAACACACTAGACTTCTTCGCTCTTTTCCTTCCCTTTAGCAAGCTCTTGCAAATGAATTGTCAATGTTGCTAATTGTGACTGAACCTGATCCATCCCTGGGCCATTCTCTCCTATAGGGGATGCTTCCAACTTCATGGTGACCTCTAGTGCTTCTAACTAAGACTTAATCTTTCGTTGCGTCAATGGACAACATATATGTGGTAAAAATACTGCAATGAACTAGTCAATGGACAATATATATGTGGTAAAAATACTGTAATGAGCCATTCCCTATGTTACTCGACTAGAATATGGAAAGTCAACTGATCCATCAATATCTCGAATCTTGATAAAAATCCCATATTGATTCATTCTGCAACTTCTTGATCTCTTTTAGTTTCCTAATACACTGCAACACAGTGTAACGACCCCGCGGTTACGACATAGATGACGTACAACATGTAATTTTTTTTTCTTTTTGCAATAGGACAATAACATCAACATTAAGTCTTAGTGACATGAATCGATGATATCACAATGAAATATTTTCACACAACACAAAAACATAAAATCCATAGCATATTAGCACATCATGGAGCTTGAAGCAATTTACAAACATTTACTCAGATAAAGAATATAAACGTCTAACCCACTCATCATATCCTGCAAGGTTAGGACCTCCAGGACACATAAGCAATGCTCAGGCTCAGGTTCCAATCGATTTTGACCATTTAAGGTCTCAAGGTTGGTGAATGTTCTGAGGAACAAGGAGGTGTCTACATCCCACCCGACACAATCAATTCCAAGATGACTAAGCTAAAAAAACATCAACAATGATCATCCAGGTGCACACATTCTAGTAAACCAATACATGTAACACAAAATTCCATGGAACACGACTAAATCAATCATCAACTTAATAAACAACAACATTATCAAGGTAAGCACATGATCCCAACTAGGTTATCATATTCACTTATCGATCTATGTGTTCCATGATCCAATCATAATGAATCATACCGCCACATTGTGACAACACAATAGTAAACTAAGGTGTAAACATAAACAAACTCTAAGACAACATGCAATACATTAGAATTCATTGCACAAGAAGCCTAAAAGCTATACCATCATGCCTTCATTTAAAATTCAGTTGCGGAAGCAGTATAAAATCTAAACCATAATACATTCATTTGAAATTTAGTTGCACAAGTAGTCTAAAAGCTAAACCATCATACAATAATTTAAAATTTAGTTGTGCAAGCAGTCTAAAAAGTTAACCATCATACATTCATTTAAATTTAGTTGCGCAAGCAGTCTAAAAGTTGAACCATCATACATTCGTTTAAAATTTAGTTATGCAAGCAGTCTAAAAGCTAACCATCATATGCTATAATATAATTTGTTGCGCAAGGATTCCTAAGAGCTAAATCATCATATTTTCATTTAAAATGAGTGTGCAAGAAGTCTAAAGAATACTATGATCTCGCATTAATTCAATTAAGTGGTGACTAGAAACTAATTAATACACATTCCTCGTTATTGATATGATGCTTGAATGATAATCACATTCAATGATTGTTACCATAATATAATGCTAATTATATTAATCTTAGTCACATTACACTATATTCTTTTATGTAAAAAAATAAAACTTAGGCACATTACAATGTATTCAAATTGCTAAATAAAATAAAACTTAGTAAACCTTTCTTAGAAAGATAATTAAAAGCTCCATTATATTTTTATTATTTTATCCTTTTCACTTTTAAAAAGTTTCTTGTTTTCTTTTTGTTAAAAGACAATCAATATATTTAATAATAATAATAATAATAATAATAATCTATTTTCTAGGTCATGGTCAAGTCAGCACCCCCTTCTGGATTTGAACCTGTGACCTTTTAAGAAAAAACACATGTTCTTAACCATTAGGCCCACTCAAGCTATATTAATATTTTTTTAAGGTCACGACCAAGCCAACACACCAAATTAGTGTATGAAACCCCCTTGTTTGGGATCATTAAAACATAGCACATTATTGAAACTTACCCTCTTTAATTAATTACAAGGAATATAACAATATAACATTGAGGGCGGAATCCCTCTTTTCGAGGAACATTCGTTCAGTAATGAATCCTGCCTCTTAAAAAAAATAAACTAAACCTGAAATCCTTAACTCCAGAGGGAAAATGCTGGGGTTTCACGCCCCAATTTTTTTGCTGAGCTACTAGCCTAAACAAAGTTGTAGGGTGGCGACGTGTGCGTTGAGGTGGGAGGCGTATTCAAGCACAGAGGACGAACTGCCTGTCAGCAAAGGTAAGGGACCGAGGCTGTAAAGCTGGGCGAAGGGGTCAACTCAGAGGAAGAGACTGTCCATTCGCAGTGTCCTTATCTTCTCACGCTCAGGGTAAAATCGAGGGTGGTTAAGCGCTGGGTAAGAACCAGAATGAGACTCCACACCGGGTCCCTTCAACATGTCTGCCCGACCCAACTCACACGCAGGAAGGCTTATTTGGCTTTTTCAACAGATTTATTATAATAATAATAATAATTTATTTTTAAGGTCACGGCCAAGCCAGCATATCAAATTGGTGTATGAGACCCCCTTGTTTGTGGGATAAGGGACCCCTCTTCCCAGCGATTTGACTGGTAAAATCTACGAAGGTATACATACTCTACCCCTTCTGGATTTGACCATGTAACCTTTTAAGAGGAAACACATGTTCTTAACCATTAGGCCCACTCAGACTGTATTAAAACAATACATCATCTGGCTTCCCAGGTTAGGTTATTGAGTGCTTGCTCGAATTCTGTGCTAACTAGAACTATGGACTCATACAATATCCAAGGGGAAAATTAACACGAGATGAAAAAGAGCTCTCCCTGGGTGCGATCCAAAAAAGAGAGCTTACCAATATCCTTGACGAGTTCAGAAATGGGAGGCGTTCATCACCAAGGATCTACCCGAGATCCAACAACTGGGTCCTTCTCCGCCCAGTCGATGTTTGAGGGTAAGACCAAACAGTAAGGGGCAATCCTCTAGTGCAATTACATGGACAGGCTCAAAATCTTATACATAAAAAAACGAAACTGCCAGGCCTTCCATTCTTATCACGTAGGGATCTCATCTCTGGCTTATACTTGCGGGGTAAAAAGAATAAAAATGAAAAGCAAGGCCTTCACAAACCTTCAGGAAGATTAAAACAACACTGAGTGAAATCTACGGATGACGATCATCAAAACAAAGACGCAGAGTGATTTGAGGAGAACGAAATAAAAGAGAGATGCACAAGGGTTCTGCACACAAAATGGTCTGAGTGTAAAATGATAAGAAGGCATAGCGGTTATGGACGAGAATAAATGAATATTTTTCCACCCAAATTTTAAGGTAAAAGTAATATATTAGGATAAATTACACCTAGAGTATCCGATGGAAGGACGTAAAAAATAAAATAAGTTACAATTCATCGAACATCTACAAACAAAGTTGTCACCGAACGTCTGCAATAGTTATCCTATGGCTAGTGGTTGGGCTAAGCTTGATACCATGTTCAGATGTCTTCAAATTAAGGTTTATGCAGCGATTCTTGGAAAATAAATTGAGGCTTAAATTAAGGGACAATATGGAAGTGTCGTACAAGTGAGATCGAGATTACTTTAATATTAAAAACAACATTAGCATGGGAGGATATTTGGGTTACCCAACTTTACCTAGTGCCATAAAACTTATAGCGATCCAAGCTCCATTACAATTTCCAATGCTCAGAAAAAACAAAATGGCACGGATCACACAATTAACTCGGTTTCAATTAAAGGCAACCATCCAAGTAAATTCACCCACTATAGTTTCAGAAATTCATTACCATTTCCATTAACATCTAAACCCATAAACAAAATTCTAACTAATTACAATTGCAAATGTTACTCATGCTTAAATTCGCCATTATAGAATTTCATATGTAGAAAAATTAACTACTTTTCCAACACAAAATTTACACAGGTGTACCCTAATCAATGCGAATGCTCCGTAATTGTTGTCTCGCTCGTGCTTTGTCTAGCTCCCACTTGCCAACCGATGAGACCTCATCGGTAACTCCCAGCCAACGCTAGAGGTAATCTTCTTCTTCCCTGAGCCCCCCGAGCCACAAAGGGGCCACACACACAATACTATAGAATGATAGCTTCCCAACTCGCCTCGCAAGGTCAAGCTACCACTTGTAGTCTGAGTTGGGTATCCCAACTCCCACAACAAAAGTTCAGTCAAGATAAATTCCGACAACATAACCTTAAGCATACCCGACGTGATCCATACTCCTCCTCCGCCATCCTTTTTATAGAGTTTTCGTAGTGATTACTTTCCCAAACCCTCATTAGATTCATTTTTTATTAAATTTAATTAGGATAAACCTCCCTCGTACACATGTCACCGGATCTCGTAGTTGCACCAGAAAATCAATTTATTAATTAATTAAATTTGCCTATTTCCCTCACCAACCTAAAAGTGTTCCTAAAAACGCTCCTCGGTGTCCCTTTATTCCCTTACAAATTCTTAAATGACTTACACCTTACTTAAAGCCTAGTTGAGTTCACAAATAGAAAGTTCCAAAGGCCAAATTTCCTACTAGTACTAAGTTAGACATTCCTCTTTTTCTTTAAGTTTCCCTTTTTCTTCAAGTTTCCCCTTTTTATAACTAAGTTCAGAATTAGCATGTTTAGACAAAAACCACCATTTACCCCTTTTAATAATTAAACCTTTATTAAAATTTCTACTTTAATTATTAATTCTTGAATTTTCTTTGCCCCCTTCTTGTTACATGTCTAACTAGTTTTTTGTTTGTTCAAAGGTTCTACTTAGACCTAGGTTTTAAATTCACTAGGCTTGGCAACAGGTCTTAAGGGAAAATTTGTTATTAAAATTTACTCATCACATCATTCATTTTAAGGCGGACTAGGTCCTAAGGAGGCATAGTTTTCTACGCACTAGGTTTATTAAATTACCATGGTTAAAATCGTGATGTGCCCTTCAGGATGCACTACATAATCCAAGGGTTCCACTCACCTCTTTCTATTTTATTTACGCAACGTGCCCTTCAAGATGCACTACATGCACCAAGGGTGCCACTTGCCTCTTGACTGAATTTGGTAGATGCCAAACCCCTGGAGTCTATACTCCATTAGGTGACCTTGTGGGAGACTAAGGGCCTCTAAGGAATAAGGACCCTGCCTTATTGCACACCCCTTAGAATCATCACGAGCGACTGTCACAGTCTTCCCTCACAACATCGTGGGTCTTCTCGAACTAGGTAATCGTTAACCCACAGTTCGAGCCACGATGGGAGTGCTAGTAGGTTGTGGCAGGGATGCCACCACACCTCTCCCTCAATGTCTTTGGTTATCGTGCGTGATCCCTTTACTCCAAATGTGAGTCTGGTTAGCAAGCTATCGTCAGAATACATCATCAACAAAACATGTCAGCTATAACAATCAACATTATAATATCTAGTCATACGTCACATCTGTAATATAAAAAATATTCAAACCATAACAATCCACTCCCTGACTTGATCCAGATTCCAAGGAGATCCACTGATTCCATCGGCATCCTCTAACATCCAGAGTCCTGCACACTCAGGAGAACCCAGTCAATAGCACCTGTCGATGTAAATACAAAAAAACCAACATATCACCAAATCCTCAACATCTCATAATCCTAATAAAAAAGACCAATCGTATAATGAACCGGATCACTTGCACACAAGTGTCCTCAAAGGATTAGTCCGTTCAGTGCACACAAGAATGAGATGTTACATACAACCCCTCTTGTTTTAAACTTCGTCCCGAAGTTTCACAATATGTAAGTGTCGAAATAAAGTGTATCACAGTATCATATGTCTAGCTATCTAACAAAAATGGAAACTACTGATGCATATCATATGCGTCCTCCTAGGTCGTCGAGTGTGGACTATAGTTGTCATACTGGACCTTGACCTGACTGACAGTTCGACGTCATAGTTTTCAAATGCGATGGTCCATAAAGTAGATTGGTTCCATCGTGAGCGCACCTTGCTCAACATCCGTCAAGAACTCAATCAATCTCATGCGTAGGATCACCAACCTAAATTCACACATGGACATAAGATAACATTGTGCAACGCCTCAAGGATGAGGAGAGACTAGCCGTTAGGTCCTTCATAATTATGGTCGACGTGATGCACATCAGAAAACCCTTATGACGATCCCACGCTTCTTCCATCCTCTTTCGTATCATTTGTAATTGTTCTTTCAATTCTTGGATCACTTCTGGTCCTACCAAGACCCCATCCTCAAGTCAATCCCAACTCAAAGGTGTCCAACACAATCTCCCATAAAGAAACTCAAATGGTGCCATCTTAATGGTGCTTTGATGGCTGTTGTTGCACACAAAATCGGCCAATGACCAGAACTATTCGCAACATTTTTGTTGGTCCAACACACACATATGCAACACAACCTTCCCAAATTGGTTCGTTTCTTCAGTCAGCCTGTCTATCTCAAGGAAATGGTGTACTAAAGTTCAGTGGTGTTCCCAAGGCCTCTTGGGAAACTCATCCAAAATCATCTTGCAAACACTAAATCCATTATCAGATATGATTCCCTTGGTATGTCTAGCAGTCTCAACATCTTGATGATATAAACTCTAGATATACTTGGTGCCTGATGCATCGTACGCATAGGGACAAAATGTGAACTCTTCTTCAGAGTGTCAACTGTCACGACAATTGGGTTGTGACTCCTTGCCGTCAACGAAAATTCAATAGTGAAGTCCATCGAAATGACCTCCCATGTTGATTCTGGAATGGCGTGTGGTCGTAGCAATCTTGTTGGATGTTTATGTTCACCCTTCACCTGCCGACCTTCTAGACATCTTTCCACGCAATTGACGATGTCTGCCTTTATCCATTCCAAAAGAATAAGGGCTTAAGGTCGTTCCTCATCTTCATGACTCCTGGATGAGCCATGTACACTTCTCTATGAGCTTCACATATGATCACAAATTCTCAATTCGTCATTGGGCGGTAAGTAAATTCAATTATTATATCTCAATGATCTATCATTGTCCACAATATACCCCTCAATTTTGGTACCAACATGGTGTCTCATCCAATATATTTCCTTAACCTTTTTATACCATTCATCATCATGTTGTAGTTAGAATCATTTAACGAATATTTGTCCGAAGAGGCACCACCGACAATAAGCGTGGTCTTTGACTCAACACATCCGTCTCTATTCACTGTTCCTTTTATGTAGGTAATCTCAAAAATCATCTTCGCTAAGAAGTTCTGATCAACGCCCTTGTTGCACGTTCAAGTCACTTGGCATAATAAGGTGTTGTGAACCCCGTGGTTCATTTTTTTTTGTTCGAATTCCATCCAATCAGGTAGTGTCCCCACACTTTCAGGGCCTACAGAGTGGCTTATACCTCCAAGTCTTGCGCCACATAATTCTCCTCATGCTTTCTTAACTTTCTCAAGATGTAAGCGATCACTCGACCGTCTTGCATCAAGACTTCGCCTAAGCCTTCCTAGGATGCGTCAGTGCATACCAAGAAGTTCTTGTCCATGTCAGGGACCTTTAGTATTGGCGTTGTCGTCAATAGCTCCTTGATCCTTCGAAACGATTCCGCGCATTTCTCGGTCCATAAAAACTTCTTGTTCTTCTTCTGCAACTCCGTAATCATATTTGCTATATTCAAAAAACCCTCGATGAACCGTCGATAATATCCCACTAAACCCATGAAGCTACGTACTTCTGGCATGTTCATTGACACATGCCATTCCATGATAGCTTCTACCTTTGCTGGATCCACAACGGTACCTTCGTTGGAGATGAAATTCCCTAAATAATGAATCCTTGAGAGCATTGCGATAGTTTCATGTAAATGCTTTCTTGTAAACCCTGTAATGCTAGGCGCAAACGTTCGTCAAGTTCTATCATCGTCCAAGAACATATCAAATGTCATCAATGAATACTTTAATAAACTTGTCCAAGTATTTGTGAAACACCCCCTTTCATCAAGCTCATGAATACCCTGGGGTGTTTGTCCATCCCCACGGCCAAATGGTAAGCTCGTATTGTCCGAACCACTTTTTGAAGGTGGTCTTAGGAATAGATTCCTCTTTAATTCGTAATTGGTGATAACCCGATCTCCAATCATTCTTGAATACATCGTCGCGCCCTTCATTTGATCAAGAAAATGTCTATACTTGTAGAAGGATACGGGTTCTTGTTCGTTGCCTCGTTCAAGACAATAGTCCCAACATAGTCTTCCACGACCCAATTTTCTTTTGTATGTGAATAACAGGCGCACCCAGAGGTGACACCCTTGGACGTATAAGCCCTAGGTCCAACAACTCCCTCAATTGCATTTTCAACTCTTGTAACTCAGGGGTCGACATCGGATAAGGCATTCTCGTGATCAATTATGTTCCAAGTTTCGAGCCAAATTTAAACTCCAACTCCTTTGTGGGCGACAATTTGGGTAATTTTATTGAAACATGTCAATAGTACTCGTGCCACGGGATGGTCTTTCAAATTATTTCATCACTCCCTTGTCATTTAGCGTCATAAATTGCATCCTTGCACGTGCTCTTTTGTAGCTATAGGGAAGAAATGAACCTCGGGGATACTCCCCGTTTTCTTCCTACAGTCAAACTTCTCATCTTACCGTTGAGTATCGCATCATGAGATTCCAACCAGTCCATATTGATCATGTTGTCACAAGATCTTAATATTGTGATGTAGGTTGAACTTCGTTACACTATCCCCTAGGTCGAATCGACAGTTCATACCCCTTCCTCCAACCATCCAGTTGGCACCCGACGCCACTTCGACGAAACTAACCTCATATGGTCCAATGCCCTTACCTAATCCTATCAACATGATACTAGAATAGAGATCTTTGTATCTCCGGGATCTAACAAATACTAAAAGTTTGGTTGGTGATGGTACTTGATGCCTCAAGCACAATGGACTAGTGCTAGGCTTGGAGGTTATTCACCGCAATCATGAATCCTATGGGCCTTGCCCATCTTCAAATGGTAGTGTTTCATGTTGACTCGGCTGCTCTGGCCCTCTCAAATAGACAACCACGCTGTTAATGTGGATCTCCACATGTACAACATTTGGTCTTCGGTCTAGTACTTCGGGTCCCCGAAGTAGTAGCTACTTTCCCACCATCCTGAAACCCCAGGTTTGTTCTGCTGAACAGGCCCAACCGATGCTTTTAGTAAAGAGGGGGTCCCCTATAGGGATTTCTCTGTTGAAGAACCCATCATCGTGGTTTCGTGAACAAGGGTTATAGAGACGTATCTTTACACCAAGACATCTTTTTTGTTTGGCGTATGATGTTGTTGTGCACTAGACATCGTCAGTCTTGATGGTCATGCAAGAGTCCTGTCCTGACTCCTGTGGTAAATTCTTCTTCAGCTAAGAGGCCTATTGGACTTCATCGTGCAACGTCTGATGCCTTTAGACCCTCGCCTTCACATGAAGTTGGAGTTAAGTCCACACACGAACTTCTTGACCTCTAGCTTCTCTGTGTTCATATGTGGGGCATACCGAAGTATCTTTGTAAATCTGATCTCAAATCTGGCACCGTACGAACACCTTGTCGTAAGGCACGAAACGCATCGAGTTGACGCTCAATGAATTCCTCTGACAATTACTTCTACTGGAACCGTTCATCGAACCATTCCCATAACATGACTTAGACGACCATGTTTAGCTGAGGTAGGAGTGTCTTCCACCATATAAGACCACTCCCCTTTAGTTGAAGACTTCCATACGGACTTTTGTGCTAGAGGTCATAACTGCGAAGTGAAAAGCACATCGCCTTGTTCTCCAGCCATGCCTCGACGATTGAACCACCCGTGGCACTTGTGAATGCAGGAACTTAATATTCTAGAGTTCCCTGCGGATGCTACCAGTACTAGATGGGGCGCGTTGTGGACCCTCAGGGGTACAGGAAACCTGGCCTTAACTCAATATAGATGGTTAGTCAAGGCCTCTGAAATTTTCCTGGAAGGATGTTGTCAGACCCAACTCATCCTGTGCGACAATCCACTCATTATCAAGACTTGTTATTCTCCTTGGGGTTGGACCCCTCTGGCACAGGTGCTACTGGAACCACTGCGTCTCCTCCCCTGGCATCACGTCGTGAACCTTTGCGACGTCCTCTAACCATGAGTAAATCATGGATAGGTTAAAGTTTTAATTAGCACTAAGTTATTAATTCAAGTGTATGATTTAGTGGAAGGCGTGGCCATCCACAGTTGTAGGGTTGAAACATATATGATACCATATGTAATGACCCCGCATTACGACACAGACAACGTACAATAGGTAATTTTTTTTTTCTTTTTTCATTAGGACAATAACATCAACATTAAATTCTTAGTGACACGACTCGACAATATCACAATGAAAGATTTTCACGAAACACAATAACATAAAAGGCATAACGTATTAGCACATCATGGAGCTTGAAGCAATTTACAAATGTTTACTCAGATAAATGATATAAACATCTAACCCGTCCATCCTATCCTTAAAGTTTAGGACCTCCAGGACACATATGCAATGCTCAAGCCCAGGTTCCAATCGATTTTGACCATTTAAGGTCTCAAGGCTGACGACTTTTTTGAGGAACAAGGAGGTGTCTACATCCCACCTGACATAATCAAGTCTATTAGAACCAGAAGTCACCCCTGGATTGCAACAAGAGTAAGCCTGATACCCATCAGTTTATATGTCAGGATTTGTTTATAAAGGGTGATCGAAAGAGAACAGACTCAACACAATATTGTTTTAACTCAGAATACTGGACCGGGCTATGCGTAGACAGGTGAAGTCTTAATTTAACTTCAGACAGTAAGTTGTAGTAAGGGTGAGTAGGAGGAAGACTTCAGTGATAAAATGTAAAGGTATGCTATAGGCATCCATCTTCCAACAATCCAAAGAGGAAGAACTTAAACACAAGAACTTATTGTATTCAAATCACAAGAACACTAAAAGAAATCATAACAACGTTATCATAAAGAATTTATCATAACAGCGTTATCATAAAGAATTTATCATAACATAGTCACAATGATTCATGTGAATCATTCAATCATGAACTCTTCCAGTATTAGATGGAAACAAGATGGAGTAAGAAAGTTGTCTGTCATTAAAAAGGAAGTTTCACATACATATGCATAACCAGGGAAGCCAGTGCTTCATCAAAACTTTACCATAGGGAGCTTGGCTCTACCAACGATACCCACAAAAATGGAAAAAATGCCTACATATACTCAGACTGGCTCCGACTGTCTGAGACATGATCAAGTCATACATTCAAGGCTTTACGTTGCTCAGCTTCTCTTGTCAGGTTGTGCATGTAGACGTTGGGCAGACTGCCCATGCAGTCTTCTGTTGGATGCGATCTCTGTCAAAGGACTGACAATCACCTCTATGCTTTTTCCCTTTCTAGAATTCTGTTTATGGAAGGAGACGATGTCTCACCCACCTTACACATTTGCATTAATTGATTCATTAGTATCTGAGAGGCTCTTGGTCAAATCTGTGCTTGAACAATGCAAAGGCCTCTCCTTGGTTGCTGCTTCTTCGCTGGACTACTGCTAAGAGGCCCAGTCTGTGGTCGTGGATGAGGTTCCGACGAGGGAGGAGATAAAACAGGGCACACGACGTAAGATGGTGAATGGGCGGTGGACATGAAACGACAATTTAACATGCATGGTGCGAGAATGAGATGAGGGGAGGCCATGTGGACGGAAACACAAAGGCTAGGACATCAGATGACAAGGTGATGTGTCACATGAAGGTGATGAGGTGACCAGAATGCGAATGGTGAGGGAGAGGGGGAATTGACACAAGTGGGAGTGGAGTGGAATAGGGAGGTACAGTTATGCAGTGGCATGGGGCGATGATGTGGGGTATATGTAAGGCTGCGACAATGGACGGGATGAGACCATCTTCCAGGGAGGATGTGATGGGCGGTGGTGAGAGACAGAGTGGAGGATAGATGGTAGAGGGAGGTGAAGGCGGTAATGGAGGCGGTAAACGACTTTAGGTGAGAGGGGGTCTGACATCACGAGAGGGCGCCACGATAGTAGGGGGCCCGCATTCAAAATTGCCTCATTCCGGACACCCCCCTCATTAAAGGCAGAAAAGCAAGCGAGGTTTAGAATGGAACCTGTGCCGTAGATCTGGGCATGCAGATCTCATCTGCCCAGATCTGGGCACCCCTTACTGCTCATTCTGGAGCCCCCCTCCTTGATAAAGGTAGAATGATGAAGGGGGTCCGGAATTGATCCTCGGCCGCAGATCTGAGCGCACAAGTCTTGGCTGCCCAGATATTCCTTCTCCTTAGTATCATGCACTTAGGCCTCCAGACTTAGGAAAGTGGGTTTTGGCCCGCATTCTCGTCAATTTTTCACCCTGGTGCCTTTTCCAAATGCAAAACACCCCTCATACATGATTATGTGATAACATTAGGCTCCATGGGGGATGGATTCCTCCCTGTGAGATGCCAAGAACTCTTCTGCAGCTTCAATGCCTTGTTGTTGGGCTATGGAGTCATTTATTAAGCCGGAAACAAACAGGAAAACAATATTTACAATAAATCGAAGAGCCACTCATGGCTCAAACAAAATATTTCTTCAGGAAATTCCCATTCACTGGGCCATTAAAAACTTCTTTGCCCTCCAAATCCTGCAACCTGTAGGTGTTGTTTGAAAATACTTTAGATATTTTGAAGGGCCCAATCTAGAGGGATTCAAACTTGTTGTGTTTGCCTCTATCCTTCCTGGGTGCATCCCACTTAAGCACTAGATCTCCCAGCTCGAATCTCTCTTTCGTGACCTTCTCGTCAAAGGTCTGCTTGATCTTCTATTGATGATCATGAAATTTGTCCATTAACTACTCTCTTGTTTGTTGCACTTCCACTAGCTGATGAATTCTTCTGACCATATTGTCTGGCTGTCCTTCATACTCTTGAAAGAATTTTTCTATAGGCAGAGCCAACTGGGTGGGAAATACAACTTCTATCCCATAAACAAGTTGAAAAGGGGAGGTGCCCAAGGACCTCTTGGCTGTCACTCGATCAACCCATAGAGCAAATTTGAGCTTTGAATCCCAGGCTTTCTTATTTTCTTATAGCAATGATTTAATGAGCTTGATTAAGATTTTGTTGGAAGACTCTGCCAGTCCATTTCCTTGAGGGCAATAGGGAGTGGAGTGAATTAGTGAAATCCCAAACTGCTCACAGAACCTGACCAGAGGTTCAGACTTGAAATATGCAACGTTATCAATGACAATTATCCTGGGACAACCAAACCTTGTGATGATGTCTTCGAGAAATCCAATGATTACCTTATGAGAAGCATTCCTGGTAGGGATAAATTCTATCCACTTGGTGAAGTAATTAGTGGTAGTCAGGATCCACTTGTGTTTTCCACTGGAGGTAGGATTTATTTCTCCAATGAATTCCAACCCCCATTGTTGAAAGGGTCTTCAAGCTACTACAAGATTTAATGGCAAGGATTTGAGTTGTTTCTTCCCTTAGAATTTTTGACATTTGATGCATGCTCTGACTTCTCTGCATACATCAGCGAATAAGGTAGGCCAGTAGTAACCAACCCTGAGAATTTTGTAGGCCGTGGTCTTCCAGAAATGATGTCCCCCACATAGGCTACTATGGAAATCAAACAGGACTCTTTGGGTCTCCTGTGGGTTGAGACATCTCAGAAGCACTCCCAAAGGGTCTTTCCAATATAAGACCTGGTCAATAAGGAAATATCTGATTGCTTTGACCTTTAAATCTCTTGCCTTGATTTTTCCTATTCCATTAGGGGGTCGTAACTCTTGCAGAAAATATATAATGTTTCCATTCCAGGTGCATTCTGCCAAGAGAGGTCTTTTCTGAGAGATTTTATCGGACAAATCGACCTACTGATTTTCTGAACAAGTGTGGATGAAATTTACCCCCAAAGCCTTACAGTTGGATTCAGCCAAGAGCTTGGCTAAACCTTGTCCTTTAATGACCTTGGTGGGTTTTATTTCAAGATCAAACTCAAGGGTTTTGGCAATCCACTTACTCCTCCTCTCGCCTATGTTAAGCTGGATAAGAATGTCCTTCACAGAAGCTGAAGGAACATATGGAATGACCTTTGAGTGTAGAACATAGACTCTGAATTCTTTGAGAGCTTTTACTAGGGCATAGGCTTGTTTCTCCATGATGCCATATTTGACCTCTATGTCCCTCAGTGCTCTACTAAAAAAGGAAATAGGCTGCTCCAACCCTTCATCATTTTTCTGTAGTAGGACAACAATCACTGTATCAAAAGAAGCAAAAGAAAATATCAGGAAATCCTTGGAATAATCAGGACTGATAAGCACAGGTGCTTCAGTCAGTGCCTTTTTTATTTGGTTGAAGGCTTCCCTGGGTTCAGTAGTCCACTTTACTTCATTTCCCTTTCTGAGCATGGTTGTGATATGCTTTACTAATTCGGCAAAGTTTGAAACAAACCTTCTCAGAAAATTAATTTTTCCCAGGAAATACTGGACCTCTTTTTGGATCTGGGGAGTGACAAGGTTTGGATTGCTTCAACTCTGTTGGGATCAATCCTAACTCCCTCAGTTGATACTGTGTGACCTAGCAATTTTACCTCCTTCATAGCAAATAGAGACTTCTGGGGATCTAGGGAGAGACCAAACTTTCTGCATTTCAAGAAAACTTTCCTCAGATGAAAAAAATGCTCTTTATCATATTTGGAGAAGACTATGATGTCATCCAGATAGATCACCACAAAATTATCTTTCTCCCCAATGAAGGCTATGTCCATGGCTCGCTGAAACGTTTCCCTTGAAATCATCAATCCGAAGGGCATTTTGGAATACATGAATGTACCCCAAGGAGTGGTGAATTTTGTTTTCTCTTTGTCCTCAGGAAGAACATAGATTTGATTGTAGCCAGGAAATCCATCAATCATTGAAATCCTGGAGGCCCTTGTTACCCTTTGCAATATATGTTCCATCTTTAGTAGAGGGTAATTGTCCTTCTTTGAGCTCCTTTTCAGATTTCTGAAATCAACACAGATTCTAATTTCTCCACTCTTCTTCCTTACTGGGATCATATTGGCCACCCATTCAGAGTATCTTAAGGGGACAATGATTTGGGAATCTAACAACTTCTTCACCTCTCTCTCCATGACATGCAACAACATAGGATTAATCTGTCTTAGCTTCTGCCTGAATGGCTTGTCCTCCTCTTTCAGTGGGATCTTGTGCTCAATGACAGATGTGTCATATGTCTCGAGGTCTTCATAGGTCCATGCAAACACCTCAACAAATTCCCTTAATAAGTCAGTATACTCGACCCTCTGTTTTTTTTATAGGATTCTTAACAATTTGACAAACTTAGGATCCTCCTCCATGCCAATATTTCATTTCGTTACATTAGCATTATCATCTGAGACTTTACCCTTTACTGCCACATCATTTCTATCAAAAAACCTCTCCAAAGGAACCAGTCCCTTTGGAATGTGATTGCTAGGTAGATGAACAATACGATGATCAACAATCTTATTTAAAAATGCCTCAGGGTGAGGATCATCTTCAAGATCGTGATCTTGATCAATGTGCAATGTAGAAAACTCATCAATAGACTCAAGGAATTTTTTGATTTCCAGATCATCCTCGAATAAATTCTAATGCTTAACATTGTCAGGTACAGAGGGTCTGTATTTTACTTCTATATCATACCTAAGATTGGGAGGCAGAGGGACTTTGAAATTGCTTGCTGAAATAGCCAGAGAATCAACCACAGTGTTTTCTCCTCTTGGAATAAATGATATGTTGAAATATAGGAAAAAACTGTCAATGAGGTCCCATACTTCATTCTTGTAGTTTATGAGCTGAGGGTGTTTGGCCTAATAAATGTTTCTGACTTGTTGGATGATTAAATTAGCATCACCAAACACTGATATTTATTTAATCCCCAGGTCCTTTGTAGCCCTCAAACCCAAAACAATAGCTTCATACTCTGCCACATTGTTGGTAGCTTCAAACTCTAATTTGTATGATAGAGATGTAGTTTCTTAAGCAGGGGACACCAGAATTATTCCAACACCTGCTCCATGTTTAGAAGAAGCTCCATCAAAGAACATTTTCTACAAAGATGTAGTTGGGGGACGTGCTTCGTGAAAAGAAACTGGCTTCTCTCTGATTTGAAGGGGAGGCTCAGGGGTGTTGGTGAGCTGCAACAAGATGGATCCCAAATCAATGTCAAGGGAAAAGATGGGATGATTGGTGGGATATTCCTCATCACTGACAATATAGGCCAACTAATATTCTCTGTACAATCTTCTATGCTCCCCTCCAAAGACTGGGATGGTGACAAATGTGAGGTCCATCTGTAATGTTCCTCCAAGCTTTTTAATCCAAGATCTTGACAATAGCATGCCAAACTTGGGAGGAAAATGAACTACCACAATGTCCACGACCACACTCTTCATGGGCAGTTGAAATAGGGACACCACCAGGTCTTTGATGACTTCAAGACATTGCACCCTCCTTGAATCAAATAAGTACAAATCATGATAGGCCTTTGTTACTTCCAGTCCCAATTCTTCCATGACTGTTTTGGGCATGAGGTTAGAATCCATCAGGCAGTTATGCAACACCTTATCATGTATGTTCAGGGATGTGTATAAGGGAGGTGATGAATCATCTATGTATTCTACCATGGGGCCTATGATGACTATCGACTTTTCATATTGGAGATTTACTGAGTTTGTGGAAAGTTGAGGTGGCTTGGACAACAGTAGTTTGGAGAGGGACCTTTTGAAACCTTCATGTTTGACTAGCTCTTACAGGGGAATAGGAATTCTGATTTTCTGAATTTCATGCTCCAAACTAAAGGAGGAAGGAGGCTTAGGAATTTCCTTTACTTCGGGGACAAGGTCTTTGGCTGTTGGCGAAATATTATGAGTTTTCTTTTCCTGGGTAGTGATTGTTGCAGGCTTAGCAGGCCTTTCTGCTAAGAGAGGTTGACCAGGGATATCAGACTTTCCTTCTTTCTTCTTTGACCTAAGATTGTATTTGTTAGGACTGTTGTCTTTGGCTTTCTTCCCCTTACTCAGTTCATTGATTTGACTGTTCATAAGGGATTCTTCATATGCAGATTGAGTAAAATGGGGAAAAGGGGAGGTGTCTTAAATACAGTGAATTTCAGGGTCTAGTTCTTCTTCTTCCCCTTCCTCATCATCAACCAAGTTATTTTGGAGAGGGGCTTGAATCCTTTGATCATCCCTATCTCTGCTTCTTTGTTCCCTTGGCATAATTTGGGGAGCATTTTTGTTGGGCCTCCTAAAGCCTCTGTTATCAGTATTTTGGGGATTTTTGTACATGGGCTTCCCTTCTAACTCCAACCTTTCCATCCTAGCCGAAAGCGATTTTAATACCTTAGTCACTTCATCCATCTGAGGGGGAAGGGAAAAGAAACTGGATGTGGAGGCTTCAACTCTCCTTATGGGTATGTCTTTATTAGCTTTATTTCTGAGTCAATCAACAACCAATATATTCGACTCAACTTCTACAGTTGTATTCTGCATGTGAGCCATGGAAGTGGCTCATCTTTCCCTCAACAAGAGGCATAAATCAGGGTCAAAAGCACTGGCATAAGTGATTTTAGCTAAAGCTTCTGAGGGATTTATCTCAGCAGGGATCTTATGGTACATCTTATTGAACCTCTTGGAGAAATTGGAGATAGACTCTCCTTCCCTTCTCTTCAAAGACCCAAACTCTGTCATGTAATACATGAAGTATTTCTTATCTCCCCACTGTCTCAAGAAGGAATTATCCAAAGCCTCTATCCCATCGATAGATCTAGGAGGTAGGGCCCTAAACCACTTCCTAGCATCACCTTCAAGGCTATGCACACAAATCCTCATCCATACGTCTGCATGCATGATGACATGATGATCTGTAAAATTGTAAAAGGCTTCAAGGTGTTCTTCTGCAGTTATGTCTCCCTCGCCTGTAAACTTGGGCAACTGCTTGAGGTAGCTATCTGCTGGAAGGGAATTGAGAGGCTGGGGAAACACAAGGGGAGCATATCTAGCAGCTATTATGGCCTCCATCCTGGTCATAGGGGGGGTTTCTCCTTCCATAGTAATTTAGGTGGAGGAGAACTAGGAGGGGAAGGAGTTCGAACAAGGGAGACTGGAACTGAGCTTCTAGGTGGAAAGGGAAACAATGGAGGATTCAGAGAAAAAGATATAGGGCTCAAAGGAGCATAGGTTGGTGTGGGTACAACAGTAGGAACAATAATAGGAGGAGGGGTTGCAAAACCTAGGGTAGGAAAGTCTTCCAGATTCCTGGGTCTAAACTAGGCTACAACGTCGGGAGAAATAGGAGTGACAAAGATCTCTCCTTCTAATCCAAGATCAGGAGGAGAAAACTCAACAGGAACACTCCCAAAATTCAGAAAACGAGAAACTCCAACAAGAGGTCTGATAGGAAACTGAGAAGCAACTATTGGAGTTTCTAAAAGAGGGTCATGAGAACTATCAGAAATACTTGGTTCAACAGCTAAAGATCCTTCTTCAAGGGCCTTTCCCTTTATGATAATTTTCTCTGGATCTTCTTTAGGTGTAACTAGAGGTAGCTATGGATGAGACTGTGTGTGTCTGCCTCTCGAAGCCACAACTGAAACAACAGGCTCGCCACAGTGCAGTCGTCACAATGGATTTGCTAGGTGCATAGTAGCAATATTGTAGGGCTCTAATGCCTGATGCACCCTTAGAATTAGAGGCTCAATGTCATTCAATCCTAGAGAAAATATTCAACTTCGTCCCCGGAAATGGCGCTAGAAATGTTAGCACCAGAAGTCACCCCTGGATTGTAGCAGGAGTAAGCTTGATACCCATCAGTTTATATGTCACGATTTTTTTATGAAGGGTGATCGAAAGAGAATAGACTCAACACAATATCGTTTTAACTCATAATCCTAGACCAAGCTATGCGTAGACAGGTGAAGTCTTAATTTAAATTCAGACAATAAGTTGTAGTAAGGGTGAGTAGGAGGAAGACTTTGGTGAGAAAATGTAAAGGTATTCTATAGGAATCCAACTTCCAATAGTCCAAAGAGGAAGAACTTAAACACAAGAACTTCTTGTATTCAAATTACAAGAACACTAAAAGAAATCATAACAATGTTATCATAAATCATTTATCATAACACAGTCACAACGATTCATGTGAATCATTCAATCATGAAATATTCCAGTATTAGATGGAAACAAGATGGAGTAAGAAAGCTAACTATCATTAAACAAAAAGTTTCACATACATATGCATAACCAGGGAAGCCAGTGTGTCATCAAAACTTTACCTAGGGAGCTTAGCTCTACCAACGATACCCACAAAAATGGAAAAAATGCCTACATATACTCAGACTGGATTCGACTGTCTGAGATGCGATCAAGCCATACATTCAAGGATTTACGTTTCTCATCTTCTCTTGTCAGGCTGTGCATGCAGACGTTGGGCAGACTGCCCATGCAGTCTTATTTCGGAGGCGTTCTCTGTCAGAAAGGACTGATAGTCACCTCTGTGCTTTATCCCTTTCTGGACTTCTATTTATGGAAGGAGACGATGTCTCACCCACCTTCCACATTTGCATTAACTAATTCATCAGGATCCGAGAGGCTCCTGGTCAACTCTGTGCCTGAACGACGTGACGACCTCTCCTTGGTTGTTGCTTCTTCGCTGGACTGCTGCGAGGAGGCCTCGTCTATAGTTGTGGATGAGGATCTGATGGGGGCGAAGATAACAGAGGGCACACAACATAAGATGGTGAATGGGCGGTGGACAGGCAACGATGATTTAACATGCATGGTGTGGGAATGAGATGACGAGAGGCCATGTGGATGGAAACACAGAGGCTAGGACATCGAATGACAAGGTGATGTGTCACGGGAAGGTGACGAGGTGGTTGGAATGCGACTGATGAGGGAACGAGGGACTAGACACAAGTAGGAGTGGCGTGGAACATGGAGATAGAGGTGTGCAATGGCATGGGGCGATGATGTGGGGGCATATGTAAGGCTGTGACAGTGGATAGGATGAGACCATCTACCAGGGAGGATGCGATGGGCCGAGGTGAGAGACGAAGTGGAGGTCAGATGGCAGAGGGAGGTGAAGGAAGTAACAGAGGCAGTAAGCAGAATTAGGCGAGAGGGGGTCTGACATCATGAGAGGGCACCATGATAGCAGGGGGGGGCGCATTCAAAACTGCCTCATTTCGGACCCCCCCCCCCCCCNAAGGGGAGTCCGGAATGGAGCCTGCACCATAGATCTGGGCACACAGATCTCAGCTGCCCAGATCTGGGCGCCTGTTAGTGCTCATTATGGACCCCCCCCTTGATAAAGGTAGAATGGCGAAGGGGGTATGGAATTGATCCTCGACCATAGATCTGAGTGTGCAAGTCTTGGCCGCCCATATCTACCTGCTCCTTAGTATCATGCGCTCGAGCCTCCAGACTTAGGAAAGTGGTTTTTGATCCATATTCTCACCAATTTTTTGCCCTGGTGCCTTTTCCAAATGAAAAACACCCCTCATACATGATTATGTGATAACAAAGTCCAAGCTGACTAAGCTAAAAAAACATCATCAAGGATCACCCAGGTGCATGCATTCTAGTAAACCAATACATGTAACACAAAATTCCATGGCGCGCGACTAAATCAATCATCAACTTAATAAACAACAACATTATCAAGGTAATCACATGATCCCAACCAGGTTATAATATTGACTTATCGATCGATGTGTGCCATGATCCAATCATAATGAATCATACCACCACATTGTGACAACGCAATAGTAAACTAAGGCGTAAACATAAACAAACTCTAAACCAACATGAAA
>ML787276.1:205083-246220 GCA_009831015.1 Picea engelmannii
TTCTTTCTCTCACAATATCCTCTCTCAGAATACAATATTCACAATGATACACAACCACAATACAATTTCCTCATAAAATAGGGTTTCACTCTAGGGGAAAAAACCCTAACATAACTTCTATCGTCATATCTGCGACCTTATAATGAACGGTTCATATTTACTATGAAATTGTAATATACATTTATAAGACAATGTTTCCTTCAGGGGCTTCACCCCCGAACCCCAATTGAGGGCCTGCTTGCCCCCGGATCCCCAGCTAGGGAAATGAGCCCCTTGGACCCCGCAAGAGATCAAGCCCCCCTTGTAACCCCCCGTGTGGAGGAGTGTACAATAATCCACAGTGTACAACCTTCATGGGGTATAAAAACGACTGAAAACAAAGACTCGCCAAGATGGTGTGGTATGATTATGAGATTATTTATAATAAGGTTAAATAAAATGTGGTGGTTGATGTTTTATCCTTTCAACTTGAGGAGGATGGATCCTTCTTTGACTTATCTTTACCTATTACAAGTTGAATGGATAACAAATGAAACTTTAGTTCAACTTATCCAGGGGATTTAGGAAGATCCAAACTCTAATAAAGGGTATACATGGAAACAATATGCATTGAGGAATAAAGAGTGCACTGTTCTGGTAAACAATTCTACTTTAAAAGAAAGGGTCTTAGCTAAATTGCATTCATCACCTATAATACATCACTATGCATTTTATAAAACCTACAAAAGAGATAATAATTCATTCTTTTAGGAAGGAATTAAAACAAACATCCAATATTTTGTAGCAACTTATGACATTGTCCAAAGATACAAGGGTGAGACAATGAAGATGCCAAGTGAATTGTAACTATTAACGATTCCAAACACATGTATGGATGGACATATATATGGATTTTATTGTGGGATTCCCAAGAGTGGGTAATAAATTAGTGATCATGGTGGTAGTTGGCCATCTTTCCAAATATGATCATTACTGTGCCTTATCACACCCATTTACCCCCTCATTTGATCATGTCTTCATAAAGAAAAAATTTCAATTACACGACATGCCCACTTTCATTTTTTTATATCAGGTCCCTACCCTCACCAACACATTTTGGTAGGAGTTGTTTAAAATTCAGAGTACCCAGTTGAACATGAGAACTACATATCATCCCCAAATAGATGGTCAAACCAAAGTGGTCAATAAGTGATTATAAACCTATTTTTCATGCTTTTCTTATGAGAAACCACACCGATAGGAATAAAGGATTCCCCTTGTAGAATGGTGGTAAAATAATACTTATCATAGAGCTACCAAAGTGACACCATATGAAGTTTTTTGTGGCCAAAAACCCTTGTCAGTGACTTCCTATTTACCAAGCACCTCTAATATTTAGGTCATCGATAACGCACTTCAATCTAGAGAAGCCATTCTCCACACACTTGAAGACAATTGGTTATGTTTCAAAATAGAATGAAACAAAAAGTAGACCAACATTTGTCTAGAGGTTCTTTTACAGAAGCGGATCAAGCATTTATTCACCTTCAACCCTATAAACAAACATCACTCAAAGACAAAACACCCTAGAAATTAGCACATGATCTAAGAAGTACTAATCTATTGGAAATATATACATCCTGAAGATAACACATTGGAACTAATAACTTTTCTACAATAATTTCCTCATCTCTGGCCTTGAGGACGAATCTAATTTTTAAGGGGGAGGGCATGTTAGGGTCCTACCCTAACCTCCCTACTTTAGGCTACCTAATAGTTAAAAAATGTATGTATGCATCCATCCTTTTTTAATAAGTCCCATTAAATAGTTGTAGATATTTATTTAATATAAAAGAGTCCACTTTATAAGGCCCAATAGGTAGTTGGTACCTAATAGTGATGGGACCACAAGTAGTTAGGGTTTTTCTATTGAGATTATTTTTAAAGAGATGGGAGGATATGGAATATTTTTTCGTGTGTTGTTGTATTTGGATATTTTCTCAATGAAAGGTTTCCCCACCTTAGGAGGCAAGTGAACATTTCTTTCTTTCTTCTATTTATCATAATACAAGGGAATATTTCACATATTTAATTTTATGTGTCTCTTGTATCTAGTTTTCTACAATTACATTATCTATATACCTAGTTATGTTTCAAGTTTTAGTATTAAGGAATACTATAGTTACCTCACCCTCTCACTGGATACAAGTTGTTTCTCAAATTCAATAGAAAGACTTCAACCTTCATGTCATCTCTTCTCCTCTTGTGGTTCGATTCATGGCTTCCTTGGCTCCCTTCTCCACTTCATTTGTTCAAATCCATTACTCTCATGTCTCTTATATTTCCTTAGGGTGTGCCTCAACTAAAGGGTTCACATTACCGAGGCCCTCTCCAAGTTCTCTCTTGAGCTTACTTAATATCTTTCCCCCTTTCTTTCCTTTAACCTTTTCAACATTCCCTTTATCAAGGAATATAAGGATAACACTATCAACCCATTCCTTATCAATATTTGTTACACTGACTTCAGGATCAAACAAGTCGTTGTTGACCTCGGATCCATCCTCAATATATCAATGGATCATGTCTTCCATGGTCTTGGTGCTACATGTTTCTCTTCTACTCCTTGGACCTCTAGGGTTTCACCAAATATGAGACAGAGCCTCTTAGGGATATTAAATTCTCTTATCCCTTATCCCTAAGACCATGAACACCCATATTTTAGTACTCCCAAGATACTTGGAGTACAACACCCTCTTTATATACCCTTGTTTAGATTCAATGATGGTTGAAAAAAACTCCCAAGTGAGGTCACCAAACTATAGCACAATGGTTAGAGTAAAGCACCATGAAACCACACAATTGGCCCAACCACCACCTCTAGAGAGGAGGGAAGCGGAGTTTCCACTTTCTTGTTGAGGAAAAACAAGATCAAAAGGAGAATGGTGAGAGGAGAGAGGGAAAACCACTAGATTACTTATTAATCCTATCGAATGTTACATAAAATCATGGTTATTTTTGAAGGGTATTTTGATTAAGTCTCCAAGGGTTTTAATACAACTAGGAAAATAAATAAAAACTAGAAAGCAAAGTAGATTTATCTCTTAGTTAAAGTATGTGAACTAGATAATAATGAAAGGAAGTGAAATCAATGTGAAAGTGAAAGAAAGGAGAGATGCCACCTAGGCAATGATGCGTTGAAACACATATTGAATAAAAACTAACAATTGATCCTCCAATAGCCCTTTAAATCTCTAAGACCCTCCTTGTGATGCACCTAGAAAATTGCCTCCAAAATAATTCAATTTATATCACTAAGATCCTCCTTGTGATGTACCTAAAAAACTAGATATATCATGCAAAGAATAAAAATATATTACCAAGTAATGGAAGATCAAGTATGTCCTTAGTTATGACATTTTCTCTCTATAGCCAGTGTGTTGAGAGATCTCTTTGGAAAGAGATTGAAGAATATTGAGAATTCCATGGGAAAAAACCATGATCCAAGCCAACTAAAGAGATACGAGGATAGAACCATACCAAAAGAGAAGAATAAATAGTGAGGGGAAACCATAAGAGGGGTGATGGGGAGACAATTATCCTAGGGATCACGAGATATTGAGAAGAAAAGTGGGGGTCTTGCATCATAAATATAGTAGAGTAATGGATTTGTTTGAAAAAAATATTGGAAATAAAACAATACGAAAATATGGCTACTTATAGTCAAGATAACCACATAGGGGGGTTCAAAAAATATCCATTGACTGAAAATAAAGCTTCTTAACTACTCATTCATGCACTTAACCAATGAATTTTCAACTCTTGAGGCCCATAAGTAGGTTTTTCATTGAGAAGGTGTTATTTGGTTTATAGATCCATAAGAGGCATGTGTTAATGTGTCTTTATAACCCATGGATGATGTTGGTGTGCAGTGGGAAGACCCAAGGTTCAACATGAATTTACCAGCAAAACCCTCAAATACCGACCCTTTTGACATCACTCGCAAGTAGGTGAAGTCTCACCTGAGGCATATATGGGAACATGAGGAACCCGACTTTCACAGTGATGAAGGGATGGGAGGTAGTCCTTATAAACATACTACCTAGCTCTTGTTCAAGATTCCTTATATCATGTGCACAAAAATGTAGTAACAAGTAACATATTCATAATAATGAAACATATATCATATGCCGCAATAAATAGAACATCAAACACATCATAACACATAGACACCATGATTAACGTGGTTCACCCAAGATGGGATACGTCCACACTAGTCGACTTCTTATTATATTATTCAAAACTTCCATTACAAAATATGCACATTGCACTCATACATTATGTCTCATACAAAATGTCCTTGTTGTTCTCCTATTTTCCTATTCATTATCTATCCCTCTATTCCTCTATCTCTTCATCGCTCCTATCTCTTTTGTCACACTTTCCACTTTTCTCACCCCCTCTATGCCAAAATCCTTACATATTTATACAATTACAATGGGGCTTAGCCCATATCGATGGACCCAAAATGCCTAACGGCTTCTAACAATCTTCCTTATTTTGTGCGCACTCATCTCTGCATGCGAAAGTGTGCTAACTATCTTTCCTTATTTTTTTCACGTTGATGTTGCTTTGTTCATGCGGGTTTCTCCTGCATAGTTCCCAAAAACAGTCCCCAAAATATTGTCCCAATAGGCTCCCAACAGTCACATGTGGCTTGTCCCAAGCCACTCAGTCCTTCCGCTACGCTTTTTGGCACATCGCAACGAACTTCTAAAAATTTTCCTTCGCGGTTGCGACCTTCTCTCTTACATCTGCTTCTTGCACCAAAATACTCTCTATTTTATGTGCAGTAATGGGGTCTTCAATTTCTCTGTGTTGTCTTTCACTGCTTACTTTACTATGCCTTGTGCAACCACAAGTTCTTCTGTCACTCAAAATACTCCCTCATGCGTTGTCTCAAGATTCTATGAAAGAGTCTATTGTTTATCTCTTATTCGATTTATCTCAAGGTACAACTCCCTATTCTCAACTGTTGCAACCATTCATATTGTTGTTGGAAAAGTGCTTATTTTTTCTTTGAAATTCTACGCCTTCTCCCATGTAGCCTATAATCTATGTTATATTGCTTGTAACTCTTCATCCTCCAACAATTGAGTCCACACTTGTGTGCTCTCTTGATATAACTTTGTGCATTCCTCATCCAAACTCCTAATACCCTCCAGTGTTGTCATGGTTGTCTTCTCACATTGCTTTGTTTCTTCTGGTGGGGTACTTGGCATTGTGCGAGCTTCCAAATTGACTATATTTTTGTGGAAGCTCTGAATGTATTTTCTTATCTTTACCAGTTTCTCTTATAAGGGAGTATCCACTTACATTGGTACCTCTGGGATTTTCCTGTATACCTCCTACACTTCCTGTTGCAACCTTGTTGTTGTTGGACAGTTGGCTTTCATTGATGTCAACCCTTGGATATTGATGTCAACCATGGAAGAAGTTCGTAAGCCCTGGAGATATGGTTGATATTGATGGTGAGTTAGTTGTCATTTATGGGGTGTTTGATGTCAGCAGATGTGTTGGGTGCATTTGATGAAGTCTACATGAAGCCTTAGAGGTGTAGTTATGGTACTCAAATATTGGTTGAGGAATATGGAAATGAAGGACAATGTAAATGTAGGTAAGACACTCATATATGGATATTTCTTTTCATGTCATTTCTGGTGATAGGTGGTACACCACATGGTTTCTCACGGTTAGGGAGATATGGCCTTGTGAACTTGGAATCCCAAAAGATAGGTTAATAAGCCCCTAATTGACTACAATATGGGTTAAGAATCCCTTAATTTGTTGCAAGTCATTAATGAAAAGGTAAAGTGGTTGTAACAATAAAGTTCAAGAAGCCCTAAAGTTAAGGAAAGAGGTTACTTAGAAAAATTATATATACACCTCAAGAAGTCACACATAAGTACATTCACACACACATTCTACTGAATATATTATTTATGAGTAAGTGATTATTATCTGAGTTAACCAAGGATATCTAAGGTGAATTTTAGAGGGATGATGAAGTAAAGAAGGACAAAATTCAAGGGAGGATGAAGTCTTGTGATGATGTTTTCTAAGTTATGTTATTTAAAGGTCATATTACCATGTTCGCTATAACGTTTTATCTAGAATGATTCAGACAGAAAAAAAAAATGGAGAAGGTTAAGAAGACATGTCAAGGTATCGATGGTAAAAATTTCAACTTCTACGTTGTTGTATTTTCTGAGATACACTCTGTGGAAAATAGGGTTTTTGGCTAGTCCCAAAACTAGTCTCATATAGGTTTTCTGGGTAAAACGATCATAAATTCTTCATCGAGGATCCAAATTCAGTGAGACCAAATGAATTGAATAGAGTATAGTCCATAGTATTTTTTTTATGATTTTCAGATCTAGAAATAAAATATTCCACACGCGGCAGGCTCTACACATTCTCTCTCTAGAATAAGCTTGAATTCAGCAAGGTTTGCAATTTTTTCTATAACTCCTTTTCTAGGATGTTCCAAGCAGTGAAAATTGGAGGAATTGTAGAGAAGATATTGAACAATATTGGGTACAAGTTTCAAACTTTTTTTCATTACAAGTATAGAGTTATGCTTGTTGCAACTTAGGGTTTGTGACTAATCCAAAAACTAGTCTCATGAGACTAAGGTAAAGTTTGATGAAGATGTTATTCTCTTGTTGTTGAAGTTGAGGAAGGTTTGCAAGTATGTGATCACATACACCAGGTATGTTATAGATTTACTGGTATGTTTATATGCATTTTTGTGGGTTACATGTTCATCATGTTATGGTGCATGCTTGAGGAAAGTCTTTGGTATAATGTTGAGGCATTGGCACATGCTTGAGGCATATATTAGGTGCATGGTTGAGGCATATACTTGGTATATGATATTTTTTGTTTGGTACTTTGTTGAGGTACACCATTGATGGTACTTGCTTGATATATCCTATGGTACATGGTGTATGAAAATATTGAGTGATATGGTATATGGTTGAGATACATTGTTGGTACATGGTATGGTATAGGTGTTGATGTGCATTGTTGAGATACATGGTTGATACATGGTATGGTACAAAATTGGTACTTGGTATGGTGTTGATGTACATGGTTGATGGTTGAGGCATATGGTACAGGTTATGGTGCATGGTTGATGCACAGTTTGGAACATGTGTTGGTGCATGGTTGATGCACGGTTTGGTACAGGTATTGGTGGATGGTTGATGAACTTTTTGTGGTACAGGTTGTGGTACACAATTAATTCTTGGTATGGTACATGTTGATGGTTTGGTACATTCTTTGGTACATTGTTGAGACACATATATTGTGATGGTATGTTGGTGATATTGGTACATGCTTTGTAGAGGCATGTGTTGGTGATGTTGGACATCTAGTTGACATGTTTCCTTGGTATATGATCCATGTGAGAGGAAATGTTTGAGTATCGGTGAGATTGACAGATTGAACATGTTGACAGTGATAGTTTGGATATAGTGACAAGTTGATAGGTTACAGGTTGATGTGATAATGGTAGTGACAATGGCAGAGACAATGGAAGTTACATTGGCTACACTTATATTTCAAGGTAGCAAGACAGGGAAAGGAAAGAGGGTTGTAGCCTCATTCCGATTGGAGACAGAGAATCAGGGAGTTGGATCTTCCTTCAGGTTGGAGCTTGAGAATAAGAGGGTTATAGCCTCCTTCTAATTGGATCCAAAGAATTCATAGAGTTGTAGCTTCAGTTAGGTTGGAGCCTAAGAATCAAGGGGTTGTAGCCTCCTTCTGGTTGGAGCAAGAGAATTTAGAGAGTTGTAGCTTCCTTCAGGTTGGAGCTTGTAAATAGGTTTGTGTAGCCTACTTCTAGTTTCATTTGGAGAATTGGGAAGTTGGTGCTTCCAATGAATATATTCTTTGATATATAAGAAATCATTCTGTGGTTTTCTCATGTTTAGTTTTCCATGTAAATTATAGTGTACTGTGTACTTGATGTGATATTGTTTATGTGATGATTCTTATTTTTATATGTTCTTGATATAGTGATGATATATTGATGATATACTGATGATATAATGTTGATTAAGTTGAAGTTTATATATTGTGGATAAAAGTGGTAAAAGTGCTCATACTGATTCACCCCCCCTCTCAGTGTTCCAATAATTGGTATCATAGTTGGTTCCTTTAGGAAATAGTTTAACCACTGGAAGGAAGATCATGGAGATCAAGAAGAGTGCATAAAAATATAATGGAATACCATGGTTTGATGGTCATATTGGTCAGAGCTATGAGATGTGGAATGTCATAATGAAAAAATGTTTAGAGGCACAAGGATATGATGTTTGGAAATCAGTTGTTACAGGATATATTGCTAATAAGAAACTGAAGGATATGGATAAGAAGGAATTGAAAAGAAACAAAAAAATAGAAATGGATTTCATCTTGTAAGGATTACCTGATTCAATAAAAGAGAAAGTGGGAAAATGTTTATCATCTAAAGAACTTTGGGATAAGCTACATGATATATATTTTGAGGAATCTCCCATCACAGAGCTAGAGAGTGCTAAAGAAGATCCAGGTACATAACAAGAAATATGCTCGTCATATCAGACATATTCAGAAGAATAATATTGTAAAGAAGGTATAGTATATATTGAAGCATAATTAATCATTTCTCTAGACGAATTGATGAAAGAAAGAAATAAAAACAAGTCTCTTGAAGAACAATTGGTCAAGAATAATTCTCAAGAAAGTTCCAAAGAAGCCCAACAGGTCATCGTGAAACTAAAAGATCAGTTAGAAGAGGCCTGCAACATTGAAGAAACATACAAAGGTCAGATGGAAGAAAATAAGTGTTTGGAAGCCGAAATAAATGAAGTAGAGAAAAGAGAAAATATTTTGATAGGTCATATTAAGGAAATAACTGAGGACTTAAATCAACTTGAAGCATAATTTGGTCAAGAAGAAAGAAGACTTGAAAAGGAAATCATCTCCTTGAATATCCAACTTGAAGAAGCAAATAAAATAGAAGAAGCCATGAAGAGTCAGATGATGAAGAAAGAAGAAGAGGTTGAGAAGATTGAAGAAGAAGTTGTCACATTGAGAGAAAAAATCATCAAGCTCAACAAGAACGATGAAAATACATAAACATCCACATCATCAGTAGAGAATGTTGAAGAGAAGCACTCCAGGTTTCTAGAAAATAAGAATGAAAAAAAGAGTAAGAGTTATGCAGAAGTACTCAAAGGAAGGAATCACGATCAACTAGAATCAAAGAGATATGATAAAGATACATCTTCAAGAAGACTCTCCACACTCAAGCCACAAAGAATATTCAATCAGAATGAAGGGATCAACAAAAGAGAATATCATGATCATCTAAGGAAAAAATTCAAAAGGACGACACCACAAAGAAGATCATTCACTCTCGGGTATGTAAATTTGTTTTATGGTCATTGTTTTAATGGTACTAACTTTGGACATAAAGTTGCAGATGGTAGGGCTTATGGAAGAAATGTTCAAGCAATAAATGCTTATGTGGCCCCACATACCATTGAATGTTACAAATTCCATAACTATGGACACATAACTTGTGTTTTTAGAAGCATGATGGATACTTATATAAAAGAGAACATTGATATAATATATAAGAAAGTATGGAAAAAAAATAAGAAGAGGTAAAGGAATATCAAATGAATGAAGGACACATAAAATTAATACTCTCAGTATTGCAATAGTAAGAGATAAAGAAAAATCTACAGGAAAAAAGGAAGATGTCATATACAGGAAGGTTGAAGAAGAAATGAGAAATAAGAATAACTGGTGAATAAAGACCACGTCCTAGAGATCGCAAAATTGGCAGTAGTGTGAGAAAGAAAAGAAGAGAAGGTGAATAAATAACAGGCCCAAGAGATTGTACTTTCAATAATTGTAGTGCGAGATCAATCCACAGGAAGAAATGAATAATTCAGAGTTCAAAGAGATGACGAGTCTACAGATGAAGATGAATACTACTCTGCATTAGGCCTTATTCCTCCATTGTTCTGAGTCATTCGGCTCGGAGAATTCTAGTAAATATGAATATTGAACAGGGGGAGTTAGTGCAATAGCTACTACAAATCAGAGAACCACCCTTTGAGTAGTTTGAAGTATTTGTAGAGATAGATTCAGAGCAGTCAGATATCAGAAGTACATAATGACAGATGAGTTAGCATTTTGGACAGTTGAGTAGCAGAATTATGGACAACTTATGATATATGGACAAAGATGGATACTTAGTAGGTATAAAAAAAATTGGTCAAGGAAGATGCATAACAATCTATTTACAATTGGAATCAATGGAATCAATTGGAATCAGTTGGTCCAAAAAGTCAAGCAATAAAAGGAACAACATAATAGGGAAATAGAAACTATCAACAAAAGATAAATCATCAAAAGAAAATCATTGAACAATATGGTCAAGTGAATATGACAAGTGAATGGAATCAAGTAATGGATGCTTTTTATATATTTCAAAGAGTTACAAGAGGAAGCACCAATGGATAATAAGAAACACTAGAAGAGAGGAAAGGAAACATATACAAGTATCCCTACATTGATCTACACGACATCTTGGAGAGAAGGAAAGGGAAGAGAAATCATCAGAGAAAGAGATCTAGAAAGAAAGACCAGAAGCATGTAGACATGGGGAGACATACTGACAGGGGGAGTTAACCTCTTTCCCATGATGTGAAAGGGAGATAAAAATAATAGATTCATGAAGATAGGGGGAGCATCCCCAAGAAGAGATACCCTTTGTCATCGATTTCAAAGGGGGAGTGTGAGAGACATTGATGAGGAGGAATGGTCATAGGGGGAGGATGAGTTTTGGAGCATCAATGTTTCCATCAATTCCAAAGGGTGATATTGTTGGACAGTTGGTTTGGAAAGTTGGTTTTCATTGATGTCAACCCTTAGAGATTGATGTCAAACCTTGAATAAGTCTTGAAGCCCTATATATATGGTTGATATTAATGGTTAGTTAGTTGCCATTGATGGAGTGGTTGATGTCAAAAGATGTGTTGTGTGAAGTCTACATGAAACCCCATAGATGTGGTTAGGGTAACCAAATATTGGTTGAGGAATATGGACATGAAGTAAAATGTAAATGTAGGTAATACACTCATAGATGGATAGTTCTTGTCATGTCCTTTCCGGTGATAGGTGGTATGCCACGTGGTTCTTCATGATTAGGGAAATGTGGCCTTGTGAAGTTGGAAGCCCAAAATATGGGTTAAGAATCCCCTAATTGGTTGCAATATGGGTTAAGAAGCCTCTAATTGGCTGCAAGTCATTAATGAAAGGGTAAAGTGGTTGTAACAAGAAATTTCAAGAAGCCCTAAAGTTAAGGAAAGAGGTTACTTAGAAAAAGTATATATACACCTCAAGAAGTCACTCATAAGTACATTCACACACACATTATATTGAATATATTATTTGTGAGTAAGTGGTTCTTATCTGAGGTAACCAAGGAGATCTGAGGCAAATTTTAGAGGGAAGATGAAGTAAAGAAAGGAAAAATTCCAAGGGAGGATGAAGTCTTGTGATGATGTGTTCTAAGGTATGTTATTTAAATGTCATCTTACCATGTTTTCTATACCTTTTTGTATAGAATGATTCATATAGAGAAAATTGGAGGAGGTTGAGAAGACATGTCAAGGTACATGTGGTAAAAATTTCATCTTCTGGGTCGTTGTATTCTCTGAGATACACTCCGTGGAAAATAGGATTTTTGGCTAGTCCTGAAACTAGTATCAAATAGGTGTTCCGGGTAAAACAGTTATAACTTCGTTATCAAGGATACAAATTCAGTGAGACCAATTGAATTGGATATACTACAATCCATATTATTTTTTGTATTATTTTAAGATCTAGATATCAAATATTCCACGCATGGTCGACTCTACAAGTTATCTCTCTAGAATAATCCATAATTCAACAAGGTTTGCCATTTTTGCTATTACGCCTTTTATAGGATGTTACAAGCACTGAAACTTGCAAGAATTGAAGATAAGATATTGAATAATATGGGGTACAAGTTTCAAACCTTTATTCATTACATATACAAAGTTATTCTTGTTGAAAGTTAGGGTTTCTGACTAATCCAAAAACTAGTCCTATGAGACTAAGGTAAAGTTTGATGAAGATGTTATTCTCTTGTTGCTGAAGTTGAGGAAGGTCTACAGGTATGTGATCACATACACCAGGTCTATTACAGAGTTAAAGGTATGTTTATATGCATGTTTTGAGGGTTACATGTTGATGAGTTTATGGTGCATGCTTGAGGCAAGTCTTTGGTATATTGTTGAGGCATTGACACGGGCTTGAGGTACATATTAGGTGCATGATTGAGGAATATACTTGGTATATGATCTTGGTTGTTTGGTAATTTGTTGAGGTAAACCATTGATGGTAATTTCTTGATATATCCTATGATACATGGTGTATGGCATGATTGGGTGATATGGTATATGGTTGAGATACATTGTTGGTGCATGGTATGGTACAAGTGTTGATGTACACTGTTGATGTACATGGTTGATACATGGTAATGGTATAGGATTGGTACTTGGTATGGTGTTGATGTAAATGGTTGATGGTTGAGGCATATGGTACAGTTTATGGTGCATGTTTGATGCACGGTTTGGAATAGGTATTGGTGCATGGTTGATGCACTTTTGGTACAGGTGTTAGTGCATGGTCGATGCATGATTTAGTATAGGTGTTAGTGCATGGTTGATGCACTTTTTTTTGTACAGGTTGTGGTACACAATTGATGCTTGGTATGGTACATGTTGATGGTTTGGTACATGCTTTGGTACATGGTTGAGATACATTTCTTGTGATGGTATGTTGGTGATCTTGGTACATGCTTGGTAGAGGCATGTGTTGGTGATGTTGGACATCTAGTTGAGAGGTGTAATTTGTATATGATCCATGTGAGAGGATATGGTTGAGTATCAATGACAGTGATAGGTTATGCAATTTGAAAATGACAGGTTGGATACAATGGCAGGTTGACAGGTTACAAGTTGCAGTGACAGTGGCAGATAAAGTGGCAATGAGTATGGTAGTGACAATTGGTCTACAGTTATATTTCAGGGTGATAGTATGGGGAAGGTAAAGGGATTTTTAGCCTCCTTTTGGTTGGAGCTAGAGAATCAGGGAGTTGGATCTTTCTTCAGGTTGGAGCCTGAGAATCAGGAGGTTGTAGCCTCCTTCTAGTTGGAGCCATAGAATTTAGAGAGTTGTATATTCCTTCGGGTTGGAGCCTATAAATATGGGGTTGTAGCCTCCTTCCAGTTGCAGCTGGAGAATTGGGAAGTTGGTGCTTCCAATGAATGTATTCTTTGATATATAAGAAATAATTATGTGGTTTTCTCCCATTTGGGCTTCCACGTAAATTCTGGTGTACTGTGTACATGATGTGATGTTGCTTATGTTTATATGTTCATGATATAATAATGATTTAATGATGATATACTGATGATATATTGATGATATACTGATGATATGCTATTGATTAAGTTGAATTATATATATTGTGGTTAAAAGTTGTAAAACTGCTCATATTGATTCACTGCCCCTCTCAGTTTTCCAACAATGTTTTATGCACAGCCTCATCCCATTAGAGCATGAGTTCGCTATAATTTTCATGTAGTGCTTCATTGTCTGCAATTACTTATACAAACTCCATAGAATTTTATTCTGCGTGCAACGAGATCTTTTGTGTGACACTTGTCACAAAGTTATGTAGCACGTTCAATGGTAACTGTGACAACACTAAGTTAATATGACTTAATGCTTGTGCGTGCTCTTGGATTTATGTCATGGGGAACTCTATCACCCCTGTTGATATCTTCATGATATGGAACTCTATTGATGTTGATGATGGTTGTGACATTGTTTTATTTATTGTTTTCTCTGTTTTTTCTTCTTCTGTCAGTCGTACTGGGGCTATCCTAGTTGAATCCAAAATATGGCGCAATGTAGATATCTATGTATTCACATTCATGTACATTTCCTCTTGTTTATTCGCAACTTGTTGCATTGATTCTTCGGTAACTTATTTCACCTGATATTCAATCTTCTCCAATTCATCTTCAATTAAGGCCTGGATAGATACTTCCTTTGAGGCTTTCCTTTTCTTGTGTTTATGTGCTAATTTAGCATTAGGATGCTCTTTTATATTCTCTCCAGTGTGCGGTGTTGTTTCCTGCACCATTCCCTTTTTCTTTGTATTCCTGTTATTCTTCTTGATCCCTCTCTTGGTGTTGTTTCTCCTTCTACGTTGTCTCCGACACTAGGTTTCTCCAATCTTCTTCCCAGTCATTTACAATTAGACTAACATCCTGTTATGTCAACCTGTAGCTAGTCGACAACCATTGTTGATCTGAATCCCTTTTTGATTGGATGTACATGTGGTGTAGGCCTGATTTGAATCACACGACTTCGTCATATGCTTCAATTGTCTAAGCTAGGATGCATAGGGTGTCCTCAATAAACTGTTGGATTGTCTTCTTATAAATATAGAAATGCCATTGTTGTCCATTTTTCGATTCTTGTGCGCAATATGCCACAAAGAAATATATCTCGTTTCCAAGCATGGTTTTTGTGTACCTTCTAGAAACTGAGTTTCTTTTGGATCCCTCCAAGCAACTAATGCAATAAAAATCAATGACCATGAATAGTGGAAATCAGTACATTTGTCCTACACTTCCCTGCAGTCAATTAAAAACTAATTCAACAAAAATGTCACCCAATTCATATGTACTCTTTCTACACATTTTTCTATTGCTGCTATTACTCTTACTAGTACCTAGTCTCTACGACATTTCCTGAGTAACTTTCAAGGCAACACCTATGTCACAAATATGATGGTATCATCATTAATGCTCATGACATCTAATCCATGCGATCCTATGTGTGTGTCGTATTTTTCCTTCATCCCTTCCGCTAATTATTTCTCTTGAGTTTTATCTATAAACAAAGGTAGTGGGTCTTACCCTACTGACAACAATCCGGTAATCTGTGCGATAAGATGGATTCAATCAACACTGGCCTATCCAACCAGAGGAAACATCTGTGGACACAACCCAACAACAAATTGATGCAGATGTTAATTTATGCGCTTCTGCCAAAGTGTGGGATATCCAACATGTTCAATATGCATGTTCACTGTAGTCCCATTTCCTGCTCCTAAGACTTGACTGTGATTGCGAGTGAATATGGGATGGGTCTTATGCATAGATAGTTTTTTGGTTCTAACTTTCAAAATTTCTTTAGATCTACAAGATCGTGGTCTGAAAACCACAAAATTCCTACTACGCTCAACATGTCTCCCTCAATACTGACCCCAAGTGGGATCATCGGTGCGACGAGGTCATACTTCGTCTCCTTAGGAAGTCTAACAGGATTTTTTTTTGGCTTCCTAGGTGACATATGTTCCCTTGGAAAGTTTAATGGACCTAATGCCTTTTCTCTTGGGGTTTCTTCCTGTATCGGTACTGATGTCTGCTTAGTGTGCGGTTTTTTCATCTGTGATGCGAATGCTCCTATCTTTCGTGGCGCCATGGCTTTTTTCAATTTTTCTTTGTCTGCAACTCACTCATCTCTTTGTTATCTTAGAATTTTCAAATGAATATGACCCTTTCTCATCATCCCTCATCTACTTTTATAGGTTGTTTTCAACTGTTTCATTCTTCTTCGTGCCAAAATTCATAGTCCAATCTGATTTATTCACATTTAATTCTCATCCAGATTTTGCATTAATTTCGTATTTTTCGGTGGATTGTGGTTTAGATATTCCATCCTATCAAAATCTCATCACTGTTTTTCATTTATGTTGATGTGTTTCCACTATCTCGCCGTCATGTTTTCTCTGTAATGTTTTTCCTGTCATATGTGCATATATTTATCCTTGCTCTTTTTGTTCTCACTTCACTTCTCCTTTTTGTGTGCAATTCAATGCTTGTTTATGCGTGTAATTAAATTCTCCTTGTTGCACGCCTTCCTCTTTATTTCTTCATTTCTATGACATTTTCTTCTTCATCTATTATTTTTCTAATTTGACTCTTTGAATCAATGCATGATTCAAAACTTCATGCCTCCTTTCTCTTTAAACCTCTTTTTTTCTAGTATCATACATATACTATAGTACACATACTTCACACTCAGGATATTGCGCAGAAGGATGGTTGTGTTTATACAGTTTTATCTTACTACCGTTGACTAGTCCTTCCATGATTTCCCCATCAAATTTCTCCAACTGAAAAACACCTTCCTATGTCACAAATATTATCACATATAGACCCAACTAGTGGATTTGGAACTTTCCAGGGTGCTGCAAAAATTTGTTGTCATAGAGAAAAACTAGGTCTTCCATTTGGAACTTATTTTGTTTAATATGTATTTCATGCCATGCCTTTTCACACACTTTCTTAACCTTCTGATGAAATCCTGTGATGAAGTGGTCTTCCTCCAATTCCACTATCTCGTACAGTATTTTCTCTACTACGCTAGAATCTGTGAGCTCTGTCAGTGCGACAATGCGTAGACTCAACATAATAAATTCCATGGGAATAAATTCTTCCTGACCATATACTAATTAGAATGGTGTTTGTCCTGTAAAATTCTTACATGTGGTATGATATTCCCATAGTATTGCAGGAATCCTCAGGTCCCAGTCATCTCAATTTACATTACATATCTTCGCCAATGCATGCCCTAGGATCTTGTTAAACACTTCCATTGTTTTGTTCGCCTGAGGATGATAAGGTGTTCTCTTCTAGTGATAAATATGAAATTATTTTGTCAAAGAAGCAATCATTTTATTCAAAAAATGGGTCCCCTGGTCACTCATAAGTATTTTCATACATCCAAACCTCGTAACAACATTCTCAAATAGAAACCATGTAGCAGTCTCCAAGCTGCAATCTATAACAGGTTCTTCTTTATCCCATAGGGTCAAGTAATTTTTCGCAGTGATTATATATCTTTCTCCTGACCTTTTAATTGGTGGGTTGATCGGTCCAATGAAACCAATTTCCCATTTATCAAAATCCTGCAATGTAACTTGCGGTATCATAGGAATATCGTCTCTTTTGGATGGCTTCCCAACTCACTGATAGACATCACATGTCTGACAAAACTTCTTAGCATCCTTATGAAGGGTGGGTCACCAAAGTCCTGTGCATAAAATATTTTGAGCCATCACTTTCCATGCATAGTGGCCTCTCGTAATTCTTTCACGTGCCTCCGATAATATCATAGGCCTCTCGTGCTCCAATACACACAACCGAAGAATACCATTTGCACCTAACTTATACAAATTCCCCACTATGAGTTGATAATATGATACATTTACTACTTACTATTTCTTTTGCGCAATTGTAAAGTTGGGTGGGGCTACTCTTGTGCTCAAGAAATGGACAATATATGCAAAGTAATCATTGACCATCTCTACTACAAACAAGTGCACATCTGGTAGACTATCATCCACATTTCCTGCATTTTCCCCTATTAATAGGTGTGATAAATGATCTGGTCCTATATTTAATTTTCCTCATTTCACAATCAATTCAAAATCATACTCCTAAAATAATAACATCCATCTGCATANNCCCAACACTAGCTTATTGACTAAGTATCGTAGCGCAGAATATTCTATATACATATTAAAGTGTGATCCCAACAGATAATTCCTAAACTTCTTTAGTGCATACATCGTTTCCAGTCCTTCATGCTCTGTAGTAGTGTAATTATGTTCAGTAGTCGACAACTTTCTAAAGGAAAATGCAATGTGATGATCTAAACATCCTTCCCTTGGCTGATCTAGAACCGCGCCTAATGTTATAGATGATGCATCTATGTGGATATGTAATTCCTTCTTCCAATATGGAAATACTAAAATTGGCGCAGTAACCCATTTCTTCTTCAAGATATCCAAATGTTTCTAACATTCCTCATTCCATTGAAACTTTACCTCCTTATTCAACACATTTTCCATCAGGGTTGTGATCTGCATGTATCCCCTAATAAATTTTCTGTAGTACCTCGTATGACCCAATGTTGCTCCTAGTTGTCACACTAAAGTAGGTGGTGGCATTTCAACAATAAAAACAATCTTCACAGGATCAACCAAAAGTCCTTGTTTACATACTATATGACCCAAAAAAATACCAAATGGTGCACAAAAAATACACTTCTTCAAGTTCAAGGAAAACTGGAACTGTCTACATCTGTCCAACATCAAGCGTAGAATTTCAATATGGTCCTTCAACAAACTGAACATTGTCCAATCATCCAAGTATATTTATAGGAATTTATGAATAAATTCTTTAAAAGCCATGAAAAAACTCAGGCAAATACTACTAGTGTATTTTTCAATCCAAAATGCATTACTTTATATTGATAATATCCCCATTCCGTCGCAAATATTGTCTTATTCCTATCCTCCTGCGCAATATTAATCTAGTGATACCCAGAGAATCCATCATTAAATGAGTAAGCTTCATGTCCTCATACATTCTCCAAAACATCATTTGTAAAAGGGGTAGGAAACGGGTCATGTAAGTAAGCATCACTCAATTTCCGCAAATCCACACAAATTATGATTCCACCCATTTTCTTGTCCTGAATCACCATTGAACTGATCCATTATGAATCTGCGACAATTTCAATAATCCCAGCTTCCAACATCCTATCTATTTCTACTTTCACTTTCTACTTTCACTTTCTACTTATATACTGGCTTCAATCTATATGATCTTTGCTTCAATGACTTGGAATCCAACTTCAAAGGGATCCTCATCTCCCCTAGCTCCCCATCAATCCCTTTCACTTATGAAAATGTAGTTGGGAAAAGGTCCTGGTATTCGCGAAGTAGATCAAAAATATTCTCAACAGTTTCTTCCTTCCAGTAATCTCCAATGTGTGTGAACTTAGGGTTATCCTTCATACCAATATTCACCTTGTGTGTTTTCAATGAATTTACATACTCGACAGATTCAAGCTCAGGACCCTCTACTACGCACTCTCCTTTGTTTCTAACACTTGAAAATTTCTCGGGTCCTTGTCCTCCTGGTCTTCTCCAACAGCGTTATAGCATTCCAAAAACTCTTTAACAGTCATAGAAGATCTGGTTACACTACATAAGGGTATTGGTCCTGTCGAGTCTTCTGATGTAAATATATTGTTTTTAATAATCTGTAGAGTTGTGGTGACTGAAGGGCAATCATCTTCAAAATTGAAAGTTACCTTGAAGTTTCGAGTCAAATATTCCTAATCTATTGTTCCTTTGCATACTTCCAGTTTTATATACAAGTTCTTCGGGATCACATCCGGCCTGTGTACAAACAAGTGCATTGATTCTTTCTTAGGTACTGAGCTACATGTCATAGTGCATTGTGTCAGATGATCTATAGGACTACTCAATCTAGTATACTTCTACGTAGTAGTTTCTGTTTCTGTTTCGAACCTGACCTATAACAACCTTCGACATTGATGCCAATTATCTATTCTATCCTTCTGTGCATCCCACCACCTTGCAGGAGTCGCTTTCATCATGCAATTTAAAGCTAGCAATATTTGTTGTTTGGATATATGCAATTCAAATTATTTTACAAAGGAATCTATATATGTTAGTCCTTCATACTTCGAGGGATCACGTACCTCAACTCCAATCCAATGCAAGGTGCAAGGTGATACAAGCATATCTCCTTGTAGATACTTCATGTAACCTTTGTTGTCAATGTTCCATGGATTCTTTTGAATCCGATGCGCAAGAACTGATACTTCTCCAACTAAGCATACCCTTAGCAATAGGATTAACATAGTCATCCATCCATGTGGTCACATTGTAAAGTTTATCGAGTTCTTTTCCCCTTGATGGTTCCACATATTGTCTTCCTTCTGTGTGATCCAATGGCGCAGTAACTCTCAAGTCTCCTACTTCAAAGATAATTTGTCTCTTTTTCAGATCAATAATGGTTTTTTTAATCAAAATACTAATCGAGTCTAAGTAATGTTGGGTAAGGTTTACTACTATCCACTATCTCAATTAATTCAAAATCAATTGTGCTGCACACTCCATCGATATTAACATCCACCCATGCCAATATTCCAATTGGAACAATCTTGTGCTGATTTGCTAGCCTCAACTGAATAGGTGACCAGATCAACCTTGGTTTTCCCATTTTCTCCCATGTTTTCTTCGGAAGGATGTTCACATCAGATCCTAGATCCAAGATGATATTATTCATATCATAGTCCCTTATCTGCGCATTAAGTTAGAATTACCTATTCATCCTTTTATTGCGTTGTACCTAGTTATATTTTCACTATGCAACAAGTGCTTCTTTATCTTGTGTGCACTGGTCGATCATCCTGCATAATACGATTAATGTAGTTTAATCCTTTATTAGTTATAAACAACTCTTTAATAAACTCTTAAGATTACTTTCCTTCTCAACTAGCCTTTCTGTAATCAAGTGGTCATAGGCTGGATGCATGTCATACATAGGTGGCACAGTCGATGTTCCCCATTTTGTTTCTATAAAATCCTTCCTTTCTTGCTTATATGTGTGTCTCTCTTTCAAGGGGTCAAACGTCGGAGGAGGTTCTACTGCTTTCTTGACCCACTCGTCGGTATGATTTCCTTGTTATGTTGCATCAACTCCTGTTCTTGCTCCTCTATGCGTGATTGTTTCTACCCTTGGTCGATCGTCACGCTCTTCCATTGTTATCATATACACATTCTGGTTCCTTTTCGCCTACCACTTCATGATCAACTGTAGATAGTATTTCATTGCATGATCCAATCGTCTACAATATGTGCATATCGTACAAGGATTCTGACAATTATGAACCAAATACCTACGATGGTTACAATCATAACAGATAATTGGTCCTCTTCCTCTGTCGAATCCTCCTCTTCCCCAACCTATGAATCCTCCTTTTCGTCCTTGATTTAATCCCCTTGGAGTATTATATTGCGGTACCCCTCCTTTCGATCTGTCTTCCCCTTGAATTTTGTATGCACCCGAAAGGCGTTCTCTTATTAGATCGAGTGCATGCTAGTTATGTTTTCCATGTCCCACGAAATTACAAAAATTACAAAATAAGATTATGGAAGTGTTGTGATACTTCTGCATCAACGGACAGGTGGTTGGGTGATGACCCATCATTCTACATATCTCACACCATACCCCTCCTCTCATGGCCAAGGGATTCAGATCTCCTGTAGGCAATTAATATGCAAAGGCTGGACATTTCTTCTTATGATGTCCTTCCTTTTTGCATGTAACACACTAGACTTCTTCGCTCTTTTCCTTCCCTTTAGAAAGCTCTTGCAAATGAATTGTCAATTTTGCTAATTGTGACTGAACCTGATCCATCCCTGGGCCATTCTCTCCTATAGGGGATGCTTCCAACTTCATGGAGACCTCTAGTGCTTCTGACTAAGACTTAATCTTCCGTTGCGTCAATGGACAACATATATGTGGTAAAAACACTGCAATGAACTAGTCAATGGACAACATATATGTGGTAAAAATACTGTAATGAACCATTCCCTATGCTACTCGACTAGAATATGGAAAGTCAACTGATCCATCAATATCTTGAATCTTGATAAAAATCCCATATTGATTCATTCTGCAACTTCTTGATCTCTTTTAGTTTCCTAATACACTGTGACACAGTGTAACGACCCCGCTGTTACGACATAGATGATGCACAACATGTAATTTTTTTTTCTTTTTGCATTAGGAAAATAACATCAACATTAAAGTCTTAGCGACACGAATCGATGATATCACAATGAAATATTTTCACGCAACACAAAAACATAAAATCCATAGCATATTAGCACATCATGGAGCTTGAAGCAATTTACAAACATTTACTCATATAAAGAATATAAACGTCTAACCCACCCATCCTATCCTGCAAGGTTAGGACCTCCAGGACACATAAGCAATGCTCAAGCCCAGGTTCCAATCGATTTTGACCATTTAAGGTCTCAAGGTTGGCAAATGTTCTGAGGAAGAAGGAGGTGTCTACATCCCACCCGACACAATCAATTCCAAGATGACTAAGCTAAAAAAACATCAGCAATGATCACCCAGGTGCACACATTCTAGTAAACCAATACATGTAACACAAAATTCTATGGCACACGACTAAATCAATCATCAACTTAATAAACAACAAATTATCAAGGTAAGCACATGATCCCAACCAGGTTATCATATTCACTTATCGATCTATGTGTGCCATGATCCAATCATAATGAATCATACTGCCACATTGTGACAACGCAATAGTAAACTAAGGTGTAAACATAAACAAACTCTAAGACAACATGCAATACATTAGAATTCATTGCACAAGAAGCCTAAAAGCTATACCATCATACCTTCATTTAAAATTCAGTTGCGCAAGTAGTATAAAATCTAAACCATCATACATTCATTTGAAATTTAGTTGCACAAGTAGTCTAAAAGCTAAACCATCATACAATAATTTAAAATTTAGTTGCGCAAGCAGTCTTAAAAGTTAACCATCATACATTCATTTAAATTTAGTTGTGCAAGCAGTCTAAAAGTTGAACCATCATACATTCGTTTAAAATTTAGTTATGCAAGCAGTCTAAAAGCTAACCATCATATGCTATAATATAATTCGTTACGCAAGGATTCCTAAGAGCTAAATCATCATATTTTCGTTTAAAATCAGTGTGCAAGAAGTCTAAAGAATACTATGATCTCACATTAATTCAATTAAGTGGTGACTAGAAACTAATTAATACACATTGAAGTCTAAAGAATACTATGATCTCACATTAATTCAATTAAGTGGTGACTAGAAACTAATTAATACACATTCCTCGTTATTGATATGATGCTTGAATGATAATCACATTCAATGATTGTTACCATAATATAATGCTAATTATATTAATCTTAGTCACAGTACACTACACTGTATTCTTTTATGTAAAAAAATAAAACTTAGGCATATTACAATGTATTCAAATTGCTAAATAAAATAAAACTTAGTAAACCTTTCTTAGAAAGATAATTAAAAACTCCATTATATTTTTATTATTTTATCCTTCTCACTTTTAAAAAGTTTCTAGTTGTCTTTTTGTTAAAAGCAATCCTATCCATAATCCACCATTATAAGGTTGGTGAACCAATGATCATGATCAACCTTCCATCATGGTAAAAATTACATAGCCTAACAACTCAAAGACGTTCAGATTCAATAAACAATCAATATATTTATTAAAACATAGCGCATTATTGAAACTTACCGTCTTTAATTAATTACAAGGAATATAACAGTGAGGGCGGAATCCCTCTTTTCGAGGAACATTCGTTCAGTAATGAATCCTGCCTTTTGAAAAAAATAAACTAAACCTGAAATCCTTAACTCCAGAGGGAAAATGCTGGGGTTTCACGTCCCAATTTTTTTGCTGAGCTACTAGCCTAAACAAAGTTGTAGGGTGGCGACGTGTGCGTTGAGGTGGGAGGCGTATTCAAGCACAGAGGACGAACTGCCTGTCAGCAAAGGTAAGGGACCGAGGCTGTAAAGCTGGGCGAAGGGGTCAACTCAGAGGAAGAGACTGTCCATTCGCAGTGTCCTTATCTTCTCACGCTCAGGGTAAAATCGAGGGTGGTTAAGCGCTGGGTAAGAACCAGAATGAGACTCCACACCGGGTCCCTTCAACATGTCTGCCCGACCCAACTCACACGCAGGAAGGCTTATTTGGCTTTTTCAACAGATTTATTATAATAATAATAATAATTTATTTTTAAGGTCACGGCCAAGCCAGCATATCAAATTGGTGTATGAGACCCCCTTGTTTGTGGGATAAGGGACCCCTCTTCCCAGCGATTTGACTGGTAAAATCTACGAAGGTATACATACTCTACCCCTTCTGGATTTGACCATGTAACCTTTTAAGAGGAAACACATGTTCTTAACCATTAGGCCCACTCAGACTGTATTAAAACAATACATCATCTGGCTTCCCAGGTTAGGTTATTGAGTGCTTGCTCGAATTCTGTGCTAACTAGAACTATGGACTCATACAATATCCAAGGGGAAAATTAACACGAGATGAAAAAGAGCTCTCCCTGGGTGCGATCCAAAAAAGAGAGCTTACCAATATCCTTGACGAGTTCAGAAATGGGAGGCGTTCATCACCAAGGATCTACCCGAGATCCAACAACTGGGTCCTTCTCCGCCCAGTCGATGTTTGAGGGTAAGACCAAACAGTAAGGGGCAATCCTCTAGTGCAATTACATGGACAGGCTCAAAATCTTATACATAAAAAAACGAAACTGCCAGGCCTTCCATTCTTATCACGTAGGGATCTCATCTCTGGCTTATACTTGCGGGGTAAAAAGAATAAAAATGAAAAGCAAGGCCTTCACAAACCTTCAGGAAGATTAAAACAACACTGAGTGAAATCTACGGATGACGATCATCAAAACAAAGACGCAGAGTGATTTGAGGAGAACGAAATAAAAGAGAGATGCACAAGGGTTCTGCACACAAAATGGTCTGAGTGTAAAATGATAAGAAGGCATAGCGGTTATGGACGAGAATAAATGAATATTTTTCCACCCAAATTTTAAGGTAAAAGTAATATATTAGGATAAATTACACCTAGAGTATCCGATGGAAGGACGTAAAAAATAAAATAAGTTACAATTCATCGAACATCTACAAACAAAGTTGTCACCGAACGTCTGCAATAGTTATCCTATGGCTAGTGGTTGGGCTAAGCTTGATACCATGTTCAGATGTCTTCAAATTAAGGTTTATGCAGCGATTCTTGGAAAATAAATTGAGGCTTAAATTAAGGGACAATATGGAAGTGTTGTACAAGTGAGATCGAGATTACTTTAATATTAAAAACAACATGGAGGATATTTGGGTTACCCAACTTTACCTAGTGCCAGAAAACTTATAGCGATCCAAGCTCCATTACAATTTCCAATGCTCAGAAAAAACAAAATGGCAGGGATCACACAATTAACTCGGTTTCAATTAAAGGCAACAATCCAAGTAAATTCACCCACTATAGTTACAGAAATTCATTACCATTTCCATTAACATCTAAACCCATAAACAAAATTCTAACTAATTACAATTGCAAATGTTACTCATGCATACATTCACCATTATAGAATTTCATATGTAGAAAAATTAACTACTTTTCCAACACAAAATTTACACAGGCGTACCCTAATCAATGCGAATGCTCCGTAATTCTTGTCTCGCTCGTGCTTTGTCTAGCTCCCACTTGTCAACCGATGAGATCTCATCGGTAACTCCCAGCCAACGCTAGGGCTAATCTTCTTCTCCCCTGAGCCCCCCGAGCCGCAAAGGGGCCACACACACAATACTATAGAATGATAGCTTCCCAACTCGCCTCGCAAGGTCAAGCTACCACTTGTAGTCTGAGCTGGGTATCCCAACTCCCACAAGAAAAGTTCAGTCAAGATAAATTCCGACAACGTAACCTTACGCATACCCGACGTGATCCATACTTCTCCTCCGCCATCCTTTTTATAGAGTTTTTGTAGTGATTACTTTCCCAAACCCTCATTAGATTCTTTTTTTATTAAATTTAATTAGAATAAACCTCCCTCGTACACATGTCACCAGATCCCGTAGTTGCACCAGAAAATCAATTTATTAATTAATTAAATTTGCTTATTTCCCTCACCAACCTAAAAGCGTTCCTAAAAACGCTCCTCGGTGTCCCTTTATTCCCTTACAAATTCTTAAATGACTTACACCTTACTTAAAGCCTAGCTGAGTTTACAAATAGAAAGTTCCAAAGGCTAGATTCCCTACTAAGTTAGACATTCCTCTTTTTCTTTAAGTTTCCCCTTTTCTTTAAGTTTCCCTTTTTCTTCAAGTTTCCCCTTTTTATAACTAAGTTCAGAATTAGCATGTTTAGACAAAAACCACCATTTACCCATTTTAATAATTAAACCTTTATTAAAATTTCTACTTTAATTATTAATTCTTGAAATTTCTTTACCCCCTTCTTGTTACATGTCTAATTTGTTTTTTGTTTGTTGAAAGGTTCTACTTAGACCTAGGTTTTAAATTCACTAGGCTTGGCGACAGCTCTTAAGGGAAAATTTGTTATTAAAATTTACTCATCACATCATTCATTTTAAGGCCGACCAGGTCCTAAGGAGGCATAGTTTTCTATGCACTAGGTTTATTAAATTACCATGGTTAAAATCGTGATGTGCCCTTCAGGATGCACTACATAATCCAAGGGTTCCACTCACCTCTTTCTGTTTTATTTGCGCGACGTGCCCTTCAAGATGCACTACATGCACCAAGGGTGTCACTCGCCTCTTGACTGAATTTGGTAGATGCCAAATCCTTGGAGTCAATACTCCGTCATGTGACCTTGTGGGAGACTAAGGGCCTCTAAGGAATAAGGACCCTGCCTTATTGCACACCCCTTAGAATCATCATGAGCAACTGTCACAGTCTTTCCTCACAACATCGTGGGTCTTCTCGAACTAGGTAATCGTTAACCCACAGTTCGAGCCACAACGAGAGTGCTAGTAAGTTGTGGCAGGGATGCTACCACACCTCTCCCTCAATGTCTCTGGTTGTCGTGCATGATCCCTTTACTCCAAATGTGATTCTGGTTAGCAAGCTATCATCAGAATACATCATCAACAAAACATGTCAGCTATAACAATCAACATCATAATATCTAGTCATACGTCACATCTGTAATATCAAAAATATTCAAACCATAACAATCCACTCCCTGACTCGATCCTGAGTCCAAGAAGATCCATTGATTCCATCGGCATCCTCTAACGTCCAGAGTCCTGCACACTCAGGAGAACCCAGTCAATAGCGTCTGTCGATGTAAATACAAAAAAACCAACATATCACCAAATCCTCAACATCTCATAATCCTAATAAAAAAGACCAATCGTATAATGAACCGGATCACTTGCACGCAAGTGTCCTCAAAGGATTAGTCCGTTCAGTGCGCGCAAGAGCGGGATGTTACATACAACCCCTCTTTTTTTAAACTCCGTCCCGAAGTTTCACTATATGTAAGTGTCTAAATAAAGTGTATCACAATACCATATGTCTAGCTATCTAACAAAAATGGAAACTATTGATGCATATCATATGCGTCCTCCCAGTTCGTCGAGTGTGGACTGTAGTTGTCATACTGGACCTTGACCTGATCGATAGTTCGACACTGTAGTTTTCAAATGTGATGGTTTAGAAAGTAGATTAGTTCCATCGTGAGCGCACCTTGCCCAACATCTGTCAAGAACTCAATCAATCTCATATGTAGGATCATCGACCTAAATTCACACATGGACACAAGATAACATTGTGCAACGCCTCAAGGATGAGGAGAGACTAGTCGTTAGATCCTTCATAATTATGGTCAACGCAATGCACATCAGAAAACCCTTATGACGATCCCACGCTTCTTCCATCCCCTTTCGTATCGTTTGTAATTGTTCTTTCAATTCTTGGATCACTTCTGGTCCTACCAAGACCCCATCCTCGAGTCAATCCCAACTCAAAGGTGTCCAACACAATCTCCCATAAAGAAACTCAAATGGTGCCATCTTAATGGTGATTTGATGGCTATTGTTGCACACAAAATCGGCCAACGACCAAAACTATTCCCAACATTTCTATTGGTCCGACACACACATATGCAACACAACCTTCCCAAATTTGTTCGTTCCTTCGGTCAGCCTGTCTATCTCAAGGAAATGTTGTACTAAAGTTCAGTGGTGTTCCCAAGGCCTCTTGGGAAACTCGTCCAAAATCATCTTGCAAACACTGAATCCATTATCGGATATGATTCCCTTGGTATGTCTAGCAGTCTCAACATCTTGATGATATAAACTCTAGATATACTTGGCGCCTGATGCATCGTACGCACAGGGACAAAATGTGAACTCTTCTTCAGAGTGTCAACTGTCACGACAATTGGGTCGTGACTCCTTGCCGTCAACGAAAATTCAAAAATGAAGTCTATCGAAATGACCTCCCATGTCGATTTCGGAATGGCGTGTGGTCGTAGCAATCTTGCTGGATGTTTATGTTCACCCTTCACCTGCCGACCTTCTAGACATCTTTCCATGCAGTTGACGATGTCTGTCTTTATCCATTCCAAAAGAATAAGGGCTTAAGGTCATTCCTTAGCTTCATGACTCCTGGATGAACCATGTACACTGCTCTATGAGCTTCACATATGATCACAAATTCTCAATTCGTCATTGGGCAGTAAGTAAATTCAATTATTATATCTCAATGATTTGTCATTGTCCACAATATACCCCTCAATTTTGGTACCAACATGGTGTCTCGTCCAATATATTTCCTTAACCGTCGATAATATCCCACTAAACCCATGAAGCTATGTACTTATGTATTGTTCATTGGCACAGGCCATTCCATGATAGCTTCTACCTTTGCTAGATCCACAACGGTACCTTCGCTGGAGATGAAATTCCTTAAATAATGAATCCTTGAGAGCATTGCGATAGTTTCACGTAAATGCGTTCTTGTAAACCCTGTAATGCTAGGCGCAAACATTCGTCAAGTTCTATCATCATCCAAGAACATATCAAATGTCATCAATGAATAATTTAATAAACTTGTCCAAGTATTCGTGAAACACCCCCTTTCATCAAGCTCATGAATACCCTGGGGTGTTTGTCCATCCCCACGGCCAAATGGTAAGCTCGTATTGTCCGAACCACTTTTTGAAGGCGGTCTTAGGAATACATTCCTCTTTAATTTGTAACTGGTGATAACCCGATCTCCAATCAATCTTGAATACACCGTCGTGCCCTTCATTTGATCAAGAAAATGTCTATACTTGTAAAAGGATACGGGTTCTTGTTCGTTGCCTCGTTCAAGACAATAGTCCCAACATAGTCTTCCATGACCTAACTTTCTTCTGTATGTGAATAATAGGCGCACCTAGAGGTGACACCCTTGGACGTATAAGCCCTGGGTCCAACAACTCCCCCAGTTGAATTTTCAACTCTTGTAACTCAGGGGTCGACATCAGATAAGGAATTCTCGCGATCAATTATGTTCCAAGTTTCGAGCTGAATTTAAAGTCCAACTCCTTTGTGGGCGACAATTTGGGTAATTTTATTGAAACACATCAATAGTACTCGTGCCATGGGACGGTCCTTCAAATTATTTCATCACTCCCTTGTCATTCAGCGTCATAGATTGCATTCTTGCACATGCTCTTTTGTAGCTGTAGGGAAGAAATGAACCTCGGGGATACTCCTCGTTTTCTTCCTACAGTCAAACTTTTCTATCCTTCATCGTCAATCCAACTCAACCGCCTCATCTTACCGTTGAGTATCGCATCATGAGATTCCAACCAGTCCATACTGATCATGTCGTCACAAGATCTTAATATTGTGATGTAGGTTGAACTTCATTACACTATCCCCTAGGTCAAATCGATAGTTCATACCCCTTCCTCCAACCATCTAGTTGGCACCCGACGCCACTTCAATGAAACTAACCTCATCTGGTCCAATGCCCTTACCTAATCCCATCAACACGATACTAGAATAGAGATCTTTGTATTTTTGGGATCTAACAAATACTAAAAGCTTGGTTGGTGATGGTACTTGATGCCTCAAGCACAATGGATTAGTGCTAGGCCTAGAGGTTATTCACCGTAGTCATGAATCCTATGGGCCTTGCCCATCTTCAAATGGTAGTGTTTCATGTTGACTCGGCCTCTCTGGCCCTCTCAAATAGATAACAATGCTGGTAATGTGGATCTCCACATGTACAACATTTGGTCTTCGGTCTAGTACTCTGGGTCCCCGAAGTAGTTGCTACTTTCCCACCATCTTGAAACCCCAGGTTTGTTCTGCTGAACAGGCCCAACTGATGCTTTTAGTAAAGCAAGGGTCCCCTGTAGGGATTTCTCTGTTGAAGAACCCATCGTCGTGGTGTCGTGAACAAGGGTTATAAAGACGTATATTTACACCAAGACATCTTTTTTGTTTGGCGTATGATGTTGTTGTGCACTAGACGTCGTCAGTCCTAATGGTCATGCAAGAGTCATGTCCTGACTCCCGCGGTAAATTCTTCTTCAGCTAAGAGGCCTACTAGACTGCATCGTGCAACGTCTGATGCCTTTAGACCCTCACCTTCGCACGAAGTTGGAGTTAAGTCCACACATGAACTTCCTGACCTCTAGCTTCTCTGTGTTCATATGTGGGGCATACCAAAGTATCTTCATAAATCTGATCTCAAATCTAGCACCGTACGAACACCTTGTCGTAAGGCACAGAACTCATCGAGTTGATGCTCAATGAATTCCTCTGACAATTACTTCTACTGGAACCGTTCATCGAACCATTCCCATAACATGACTTAGACGACCATGTTTAGCTAAGGTAGGATTGTCTTCCACCATATAAGACAGCTCCCCTTTAGTTGAAGACTGTCATATGGACCTTCGTGCTGGAGGTCATAACTGCGAAGTGAAAAGCACATCGCCTTTTTCTCTAGCCATGCCTCGACGATTGAACCACCCGTGGCACTTGTGAATGCAGGAACTTAATATTCTAGAGTTCCCTACAGATGCTACCAGTACTGGATGGGGCACATTGTCGACCCTCAGGGGTACATGAAACCTGGCCTTAACTCAGTATAGATGGTTAGTCAAGGCCTCTGAAATTTTCCTGGAAGGATGTTGTCAGACCCAACTCATCCCGTGCGACAATCCACTCATTATCAAGACTTGTTATTCTCCTTGGGGTTGGACCCCTCTGGCGCAAGTGCTACTGGAAGCACCGCCTCTCCTCCCCTGGCATCATGTCATGAACCTTCGCGACATCCTCTAACCATGAGTAAATCATGGATAGGTTAAAGTTTTAATTAGCACTAAGTTATTAATTCAAGTGTATGATTCAGTGGAAGGCGTGGCCATCCACAGTTGTAGGGTTGAAACAGATATGATACCATATGTAATGACCCCGCATTACGACACAAAAAACGTACAATAGGTAATTTTTTTTTCTTTTTTCATTAGGACAATAACATCAACATTAAATTCTTAGTGACACGACTCGACAATATCACAATGAAAGATTTTCATGGAACACAATAACATAAAAGGCATAACGTATTAGCACATCATGGAGCTTGAAGCAATTTACAAATGTTTACTCAGATAAATGATATAAACGTCTAACCCATCCATCCTATCCTTCAAGGTTAGGACCTCCAGGGCACATATGCAATACTCAAGCCTAGGTTCCAATCTATTTTGACCATTTAAGGTCTCAAGGATGTTGACTTTTTTGAGGAACAAAGAGGTGTCTACATCCCACCTAATACAATCAAGTCTATTAGCACCAGAAGTCACCCCTGGATTGCAACAAGAGTAAGCCTGATACCCATCATTTTATATGTTAGGATTTGTTTATAAAGGGTGATCGAAAGAGAACAACCTCAACACAATATTGTTTTAACTCAGAATACTGGACTAGGCTATGCGTAGACAGGTGAAGTCTTAATTTAAATTCAGACAGTAAGTTGTAGTAAGGGTGAGTAGGAGGAAGACTTCAGTGATAAAATGTAAAGGTATGCTATAGGCATCTAGCTTCCAACAGTCCAAAGAGGAATAACTTAAACACAAGAACTTATTGTATTGAAATTACAAGAACACTAAAAGAAATCATAACAGCGTTATCATAACACAGTCAAAATGATTCATGTGAATCATTCAATCATGAACTCTTCCAGTATTAGATGGAAACAAGATGGAGTAAGAAAGATGACTGTCATTAAACAGGAAGTTTCACATACATATGCATAACTAGGGAAGCCAGTGCTTCATCAAAACTTTACCATAGGGAGCTTGGTTCTACCAACGATACCCACAAAAATGGAAAAAATGCCTACATATACTAAGACTGGCTCCGACTGTTTGAGACATGATCAAGTCATACATTCAAGGCTTTACGTTGCTCAGCTTCTCTTGTAAGGATATGCATGTAGACATTGGGCAGACTGCCCATGCAGTCTTCTGTTGGATGCGATCTCTGTCAAAGGACTGACAATCACCTCTATGCTTTTTCCCTTTCTGAAATTCTATTTATGGAAGGAGACGATGTCTCACCCACCTTACACATTTGCATTAACTGATTCATCAGGATCTCAGAGGCTCCTAGTCAAATCTGTGCTTGAACAACACAGAGGCCTCTCCTTGGTTGTTGCTTCTTCGCTGGACTACTGCGAAGAGGCCCAGTCTATGGTCATGGATGAGGTTTTGACGGGGGCGGAGATAAAATAGGGCACACAATGTAATATGGTGAATGGGTAGTGGACATGAAACGACAATTTAACATGCATGGTGCAGGAATGAGATGAGGGGAGGCCATGTGGATGGAAACACAGAGGCTAGGACATCAGATGACAAGGTGATGTGTCATAGGAAGGTGATGAGGTGACTAGAATGTGAATGGTGAGGGAGAGGGGGAACTGACACAAGTGGGAGTGGAGTGGAATAGGGAGGTACAGGTATGAAGTGGCGTGGGGCGATGATGTGGGGTAGATGTAAGTCTACGACAACGGATGAGATGAGACCATCTTCTAGGGAGGATGTGATGGGCGACAGTGAGAGACAAAGTGGAGGATATATCGCAGAGGGAGCTGAAGGAGGTAATGGAGGTGGTAAGAGGCTTTAGGTCAGAGGGGGTCTGACATCACGAGAGGGCACCATGATAGTAGGGGGCCCGCATTCAAAACTGCCTCATTCCGGACACCCTCCTCATTAAAGGCAGAAAAGCAAGGGCGGTCCGGAATGGAACCTGTGTCGTAGATCTGGGCACACAGATCTCAGCCGCCCAGATCTGGGCACCCCTTATTGCTCATTCTGGAGCCCCCCTCCTTGATAAAGGTAGAACAATGAAGGGGGTCTGGAATTGATCCTCGACCGCAGATCTGAGCGCGCAAGTCTTGGCCGCCCAGATATTCCTTCTCCTTAGTATCATGCACTTGGGCCTAGAGACTTAGGAAAGTGGGTTTTGACCCGCATTCTCGTCAATTTTTCACCCTGGTGCCTTTTCCAAATGCAAAACACTCCTCATACATGATTATGTGATAACATTAGGCTCCATGGGGGATGGCTTGCTCCCTATGAGATGCCAAGAACTCTTCTGCAGCTTCAGTGCCTTGTTGTTGGGCTATGGAGTCATTTATTAAGCCGGAAACAAACAGGAAAACAATATTTACAATAAATCGAAGAGCCACTTATGGCTTAAACAAAATATTTCTTCAGGAAATGCCCATTCACTAGGCCATTAAAAACTTCTTCGCCCTCCAAATCCTGCAACCTGTAGGTGTTGTTTGAAAATACTTCAGAGATTTTGAAGGGCCCAATCCAGAGGGATTCAAACTTGTTGTGTTTGCCTCTATCCTTCCTGGGTGCATCCCACTTAAGCACCATATCTCCTAGCTCGAATCTCTCTTTCCTGACCTTTCTGTCAAAGGTCTACTTGATCTTCTATTGATGATTGTGAAATTTTTCCATTAACTACTCTCTTGTTTGTTGCACTTCCACCAGCTAATGAATTCTTCTGACCATATTGTCTGGCTCTCCTTCATACTCTTGAAAGAATTTTTCTATAGGCAGAGCCAACTGGGTGGGAAATACAACTTCTATCCCATAAACAAGTTGAAAAGGGGAGGTTCCCAGGGACTCTTGGTTGTCACTCGATCAACCCATAGAGAGAATTTGAGCTTTGAATCCCAGGCTTTCTTATTTTCTTATAGCAATGATTTAATGAGCTTGATTAAGCTTTTGTTGGAAGAATCTGCCAGTCCATTGCCTTGAGGGCAATAGGGAGTGGAGTGAATTAGTGAAATCCCAAACTGCTCACAAAACCTAACCAGAGGTTCAAACTTGAAATATGCAACGTTATCAGTGACAATTATGCTGGGACAACCAAACCTTGTGATGATGTCTTCGAGAAATCCAATGAATACCTTATGAGAAGAATTCATGGTAGGGATAACTTCTATCCACTTGGTGAAGTAATCAGTGGTAGTCAGGATCCACCTTTGTTGTCCACTGGAGGTAGGATTTATTTCTCCAATGAAGTCCAACCCCCATTGTTGAAAGGGTCTTGAAGCTACTATAGGCTTTAATGGCAAGGATTTGAGTTGTTGCTTCCCTTAGAATTTTTGACATTTGATGCATGCTCTGACTTCTATGCATACATCAGCGAATAAGGTAGGCCAGTAGTAACCAACCCTGAGAATTTTGTAGGTCGTGGTCTTCCAGAAATGATGTCCCCCACATAGGCTACTATGGAAATCAAACATGACTCTTTGGGTCTCTTGTGGGTTGAGACATCTCAGAAGCACTCCCAGAGGGTCTTTACAATATAAGACCTGGTCAATAAGGAAATATTTGATTGCTTTGAGCTTTAAATCTCTTGCCTTGATTTTTCCTATTCCATCAGGGGGTCGTAACTCTTGCAGAAAATATATAATGTTTCCATACCAGGTGCATTCTACCAAGAGGGGTCTTTTCTGAGAGCTTGTATCGGACAACTCGACCTACTGATTTTCTGAACAAGTGTGGATGAAATTTACCCCCAAAGCCTTACAGTTGGATTCAGCCAAGAGCTTGGCTAAACCTTGTCCTTTAATGACCTTGGTGGGTTTTATTTCAAGATCAAACTCAAGGGTTTTGGCAATCCACTTGCTCCTCCTCTCACCTATGTCAAGATGGATAAGAATGTCCTTCACAGAAGCTCAAGGAACATATGAAATGACCTTTGAGTGTAGAACATAGACTCTGAATTCTTTGAGAGCTTTTACTAGGGCATACGCTTTTTTCTCCATGATGCCATATTTGACCTCTACGTCCCTCAGTGCTCTTCTAAAAAAGGAAATAGGATGCTCCAACCCTTCATCATTTTTTTGTAGTAGGACAACAATCACTATATCAAAAGAAGAAAAAGAAAATATCAGGAAATCCTTGGAATAATCAGGACTGATAAGCACAGGTGCTTCAGTCAGTTCCTTTTTGATTTGGTTGAAGGCTTCCCTAGGTTCAGCAGTCCACTTTACTTCATTTCCCTTTCTGAGCATGGTTGTGATATGCTTTACTAATTCGGCAAAGTTTGAAACAAACCTTCTTAGAAAATTAATTTTTCCCAGGAAATACTGGACCTCTTTTTTGGATCTCGGGAGTGACAAAGTTTGGATTGCTTCAACTCTGCTGGGATCAATCCTGACTCCCTCAGCTGATACTATGTGACCTAGCAATTTTCCCTCCTTCATAGCAAATAGAGACTTATGTGGATTGAGGGAGAGACCAAACTTTCTACATTTCAAGAAAACTTTCCTCAGATGACAACAATGCTCTTTATCATATTTGGAGAATACTGTGATGTCATCCAGATAGATCACCACAAACTGATCTTTCTCCCCAATGAAGGCTATGTCCATGGCTCGCTGAAACGTTTCCCTTGAATTCATCAATCCGAAGGGCATTTTGGAATACATGAATGTACCCCAAGGAGTGGTGAAGTTTGCTTTCTCCCTATCCTCAGGCAGAACATAGATCTGATTGTATCCAGGAAAGCCATCAATCATTGAAATCCTGGAGTTCCTTGTTACCCTTTGCAATATACGTTCCATCTTTGGGAGAGGGTAATTGTCCTTCTTTGAGCTCCTGTTTAGATTTCTGAAATCAACACAGAGTCTAATTTCTCCACTCTTCTTCCTTACTGGGATCAGATTGGCCACCCATTCAGAGTATCTTAAGGGGACAATGATTTGGGAATCTAACAACTTCTTCACCTCTCTCTCCATGACATGCAACAACATAGGATTAATCTGTCTTAGCTTCTGCCTGAATGGCTTGGCCTCCTCTTTCAGTGGGATCTTGTGCTCAATGAAAGATGTGTCATATGTCTCGAGGTCTTCATAGGTCCATGCAAACACCTCAACAAATTCCCTTAATAAGTCAGTATACTCGACCCTCTATTTTTTTTATAGGATTCTTGACAATTTGACGAACTTAGGATCCTCCTCTGTGCCAATATTGCATTTTGTTACATCAGCATTATCATCTGAGACTTTACTTTTTACTGCCACATCATTTCTATAAAAAAACCTCTCCAAAGGAACCAGTCCCTTTGGAATGTGATTGCTAGGTAGATGAACAATACGATGATCAACAATCTTATTTAAAAATGCCTCAGGGTGAGGATCATATTTAGAATCGTGATCTTGATCAATGTGCAATGTAGAAAACTCATCAATAGACTCAAGGAATTTTCTGATTTCCATATCATACTTGAATAACTTCTAATGGTTAACATTGTCAGGTACAGAGGGTATGTATTTTACTTCTATATCATACCTAAGCTTGGGAGGCAGAGGGACTTTGAAATTGCTTGTTGAAATAGCCAGAGAATCAACCAGAGTGTTTTCTCCTCTTGGAATAAATGATATGTTGAAATCTAGGAAAAAAATGTCAATGAGGTCCCATACTTCATTCCTGTAGTTTCTGAGCTGAGGGTGTTTGGCCCGATAGATGTTTCTGACTTGTTGGATGATTAAATTAGCATCACCAAACACTGATATTTATTTAATCCCCAGGTCCTTTGCAGCCCTCAAACCCAAAACAATAGCTTCATACTTTGCCACATTGTTGGTAGCTTCAAACTCTAATTTGTATGATAGAGATGTAGTTTCTTAAGCAGGGGACACTAGAATTATTCCAACACCTACTCCATGTTTAGAAGAAGCTCCATCAAAGAACATTTTCTACAAATATGTAGTTGGGGGACGTGCTCCGTGAAAAGAAACTGGTTTCTCTCTGATTTGAAGGGAAGGCTCAGGGGTGTTGGTGAGCTGCAACAAGATGGATCCCAAATCAATGTCAAGGGAAAAGATGGTATGATTGGTGGGATCTTCCTCATCACTGACAATATAGGACAACTAATATTCTTTGTACAATCTTCTATGCTCCCCTCCAAAGACTGGGATGGTGGCATATGTGAGGTCCATCTGTAATGTTCCTCCAAGCTTTTTAATCCAAGATCTTGACAATAGCATGCCAAACTTGGGAGGAGCATGAACTACCACAATGTCCATGACCACACTCTTCATGGGCAGTTGAAATAGGGACACCACCAGGTCTTTGATGACTCCAAGACATTGCACCCTCCTTGAATCAAATAAGTACAAATCATGATAGGCCTTTGTTACTTCCAGTCCCAATTCTTCCATGACTTTTTTGGGCATGAGTTTATGGGAAGCCCCTGAATCCATCAGGCAGTTATGCAACACCTTATCATGTATGTTCATGGATGTGTATAAGGGAGGTGATGAATCATCTCTGTATTCTACCATAGGGCCTATGATGACTGCCGACTTTTCATATTGGATATTTACTGAGTCTGTGGAAAGTTGAGGTGGCTCGGACAACAGTAGTTTGGAGAGGGACCTTTTGAAACCTTCATGTTTGACTAGCTCTGAAAGGGGAACATGAATTCTAATTTTCTGAATTTCATGCTCCAAACTAAAGGAGTAAGGAGGCTTAGGAATTTCCTTTACTTCTGGGACAAGGTCTTTGGCTGTTGGCGAAATATTTTGAGTTTTCTTTTCCTGGATAGTGATTGTTGTAGGCTTAGCAGGCCTTTCTGCTAAGAGAGGTTGACCAGGGATATCAGACTTTCCTTCTTTCTTCTTTGACCTGAGATTGTATCTGTCAGGACTATTGTCTTTGGCTTTCTTCCCCTTACTCAGTTCATTGATTTGATTGTTCATAAGGGATTCTTCATATGCAGATTGAGTAAAATGGGGGAAAGGGGAGGTATCTTCAATACAGTGAATTTCAGGGTCTAGTTCTTCTTCTTCCCCTTCCTTATCATCAACCAAGTTATTTTGGAGAGGGGCTTGAATCCTTTGATCATCCCTATCTCTGCTTCTTTGTTCCCTTGGCATAATTTGGGGAGCATTGTTGTTGGGCCTCCTAAAGCTTCTGTTATCAGTATTTTGGGGATTTTTGTACATGGGCTTCCCTTCTAACTCCAACCTTTCCATCCTAGCCAAAAGCGATTTTAATACCTTAGTCACTTCATCCATCTGAGGGGGAAGGGAAAAGGAACTAGATGTGGAGGCTTCAACTCTCCTTATGGGTATGTCTTTATCAGCTTTATTTCTGAGTCGATCAACAACCAATATATTCGACTCAACTTTTACAGCCGTATCCTGCATGTGAGCCATGGAAGTGGCTCATCTTTCCCTCAACAAGAGGCATAAATCAGGGTCAAAAGCACTGGCATAAGTGATTTTAGCTAAATCTTCTAAGGGATTTATCTCAGCAGGGATCTTATGGTACATCTTATTGAACCTCTTGGAGAAATCGGAGACAAACTCTCCTTCCCTTCTCTTCAAAGACCCAAACTTTGTCATGTAATACATGAAGTATTTCTTATCTCCCCACTGTCTCAAGAAGGCATTATCCAAAGCCTCTATCCCATCGATAGATCTAGGAGGCAGGGCCCTAAACCACTTCCTAGCATCACCTTCAAGGCTATGCACACAAATCCTCATCCATACGTCTGCATGCATGATGACATGATGATCTGTAAAACTATAAAAGGCTTCAAGGTGTTCTTCTGTAGTTATGTCTCCCTTGCCTGTAAACTTGGGCAACTACTTGAGGTAGCTATCTGCTGGAAGGGCATTGAGAGGCTGGGGAAACACAAGGGGAGCATATCTAGCAGCTATTATGGCCTCCATCCTGGTCATGGGGGGGGGTTTCTCCTGCCATAGTAATGTTTGGTGGAGGAGAACTAGGAGGGGAAGGAGTTTGAACAAGGGAGACTGGAATTGAGCTTCTAGGTGGAAAGGGAAACAATGGAGGATTCAAAGAAAAAGCTACAGGGCTCAAAGGAGCATAGGTTGGTGTGGGTACAACAGTAGGAACAGTAATAGGAGGAGGGGTTGCAAAACCTAGGGTAGGAAATTCTTCTGGATTCCTGGGTCTAGACCAAGCTGCAACGTCGAGAGAAATAGGAGTGACAAAGATCTCTCCTTCTAATCCAAGATCAGGAGGAGAAAACTCAACAGGAACACTCCCAAAATTTAGAAAATGAGAAACTCCAACAAGAGGTCTGATAAGAAACTGAGAAGCAACTACTGGAGTTTCTAAAAGAGGGTCATGAGAACTATCATAAATACTTGGTTCAACAGCTGAAGATCCTTCTTCGAGGGCCTTTCCCTTTATGATAATTTTCTCTGGATCTTCTTCAAGTGTAACTAGAGGTAGCTATGGATGAGACCACGTGTGTCTGCCTCTCGAAGCCACAACTGAAACAACAGGCTCGCCACAGTGCAATCGTCACAATGGATTTGCTAGGTGCATAGTAGCAATCTTGTAGGGCTCTGATGCCTGATGCACCCTTAGAATCAGAGGCTCAATGTCATTCAATCCCAGGGAAAATATTCAACTTCATCCCCGGAAACAATGCTAGAAATGTTAGCACCAGAAGTCACCCCTGGATTGCAGCAGGAGTAAGCCTAATACCCATCAGTTTATATGTCATGAGTTTTTTTATAAAGGGTGATCGAAAGAGAACAAACTCAACACAATATCATTTTATCTCAGAATCCTAGACTAGGCTATGCGTAGATAGGTGAAGTCTTAATTTAACTTCAGACAGTAAGTTGTAGTAAGGGTGAGTAGGAGGAAGACTTCGGTGAGAAAATGTAAAGGTCTTCTATAGGCATCCAGCTTCCAATAGTCCAAAGAGGAAGAACTTAAACACAAGAACTTCTTGTATTCAAATTACAAGAACACTAAAAGAAATCATAACAATGTTATCATAAATCATTTATCATAACACAGTCACAATGATTCATGTGAATCATTCAATCATGAACTCTTCTAGTATTAGATGGAAACAAGATGGAGTAAGAAAGCTAACTATCATTAAACAAAAATTTTCACATACATATGCATAACCATGGAAGCCAGTGCGTCATCAAAACTTTACCTAGGGAGCTTAGCTCTACCAACGATACCCACAAAAATGGAAAAAATGCCTACATATACTCAGACTGGATTCAACTGTCTGAGATGCGATCAAGTCATACATTCAAGGCTTTACGTTTCTCATCTTCTCTTGTCAGGCTGTGCATGCAGACGTTGGGCAGACTGCCCATGCAGTCTTCTTCCGGACGCAATCTCTGTCAGAAAGGACTAACATTCACCTCTGCGCTTTATCCCTTTCTGGACTTCTATTTATGGAAGGAGACGATGTCTCACCCACCTTCCACATTTGCATTAACTAATTCATCAGGATCCGAGAGGCTCCTGGTCAACTCTGCACCTGAACGACGTGACGACCTCTCCTTGGTTGTTGCTTCTTCGTTGGATTGCTGCGAGGAGGCCCAGTCTGTGGTCGTGGATGAGGATCTGATGGGGGCGAAGATAACAGAGGGCACACGACATAAGATGGTGAATGGGCGGTGGACAGGAAACGATGATTTAACATGCATGGTGCGAGAATGAGATGACGAGAGGTCATGTGGACGGAAACACAGAGGCTAGGATATCGGATGAAAAGGTGATGTGTCACGGGAAGGTGACGAGGTGGTTGGAATGCGACTGGTGAGGGAATGGGGGACTAGACACAAGTGGGAGTGGCGTGGAACATGGAGATACAGGTGTGCAGTGGCATGGGGCGATGATGTGGGGGCAGATGTAATGCTACGAAAGTGGATGGGATGAGACCATCTACCAGGGAGGATGCGATGGGTGGAGGTGAGAGACGAAGTGGAGGACAGATGGCAGAGGGAGGTGAAGGAAGTAATGGAGGCAGTAAGCGGATTTAGGTGAGAGGGGGTCTGACATCATGAGAGGAGGCCACGGTAGCAGGGGGGCCGCATTCAAAACTGCCTCATTTCGGACCCCCCCATTAAAGGCAGAAAATCAAGGGGGGTCTGGAATGGAACCTACGCCATA